>JAOXJP010067968.1:0-15414 GCA_025762735.1 Platanus orientalis
GTCTCTCATCCTTACCCAATTAGGCCATATCATGGCAGTACATCCGTAAGTGCATGTGAGGGCATCCTCATCCATCATATTTTGTTAATTTTGGGACCTCAAGACCAATTAGAAGGTGCCACCCAAGATATAAGCATAAATCTTCGAAGCTTGTCTTTGAGTATTGAGTTGATTTTTTATTTCGCCCCTGAGCTGATCAATCTATTGATTTGTTTGAGCTAGGTGCATAAATGATTTTGAGGCTTCCATGTTGAAGGTGTCTGAAGAAGTTTTGGTTGAAGGTTTGGTTGTCGTAGTTGCTTGAGTATGAGATCTTTCTTCCAGAATGTCTTGCTTATTTGATCTTGCTAGCTGCCCCAAAATTGAAGAATTATTAAAATGATTTTTAATTATTTGAAATGCAAAGAATATTTATCAAAAGCATAATGCAAACAAGGGGGTTTTGCCCCCAGAATTTTATAATTATTGCCAAGATTCATATCCATTTACTAACAACACCATTTTAGAAACAAAATTTGTACATATATATATATATATACCGGAAGTAGTTACAAAAAGAATGGGGTACTTGCCCTTGCCCCATTACATAGAAAATGAGAATATAGAGTAAACAATCTAGAGATCAGGTGCAATGTTGGCGGCAGTGGAGGTGACACTAGTTCGTAGACTAAGGAGAAGAATTATCTTCTGTGCCTGTGAACCCAGGATTGAATCCACTGATCTTGTATGAAAGCTATGTTATTGCCAAGTCGTATCTTAATTCCCAAGTCATCATGGAAAGCTCTACTGTATTTCAACAAGACATAATCATACTTTGGGAATAATGTGGGCGGTGACTTAATGCAAGGCCTCTTTTTTGAAGAGGTAGATACGACAGGTGTGTCGGGTTGTATAGGACACTCTCGGCGAAGCCAATACTCATAAGCAGGTGATATAGCCTGGACTTTCACAGATACAAGGGCCTGGTGTCAAGTAATCTGTGTATGTGAGTCATCCCACAGGGCAATCAAGCAAGACCGGATAAAGGTGGGTATAATGTGATTTAGCTTATACACCTCTTCGAAGACTGTAGCGAAGTCGAAGAGAACTTTCCTAAGAGTGAACTGTCGAAGGGTGCACATAGGTACATAAGGGGTACTCTAGAATTCCCCTGTGATTGTCACATAAGGGCGACCCTTTGAGAATAAGTGTGGATAGCTGTTTTGTGCCTCTTGTTTTGCTCGGTAACAGGTTTAGGAAGCATACTAGAAAGTAGACTCCGATAGTCAAATGTCATGGCCTTGACCGGAAGAGGTCGAGTGTTGATATGTGCCTGTGCGGGATTCAAATTGTGGGATATGTGAGTGGATGATGATGACAAGATAGTCATATGTTCTACGGCCAAGCTTGTAAGAAAGTCGGGCAACCATATAACTGAGCTCGTTGATGTTGAGTGCATTGTAAGAGTTTAGCAATAGTCTCAGATGTGATCATGGGAGCTAGGGTCTTCTTCTATAAGTGTTCCCCCAAGATGTTGAAGATGATGCCATTAACATGATGACAACTTATATGAATCAAGAGTTGTTCTAGGATGACTAGGGTGAACCTACTCTACTTGATCAGGTTTGAAAAATCACCAAACTTCTTCCAACTTCTTTTCAATAAGAGGTTAAAAGGACAACGTAGGTGTTCCTCCAAAGCTTCTTTGGGCAAGGAAGTTTTGGGAATGCCTAATGCATGAAAGTTTTTGAAGTAGCTAGGCTTGTGAGTCAGAATTATGGCACTAATGGCAAGACAATGTTCCCAGTCTAAGGAGAATTCGAGCTCCTCAATAATGGGCGTAAGCTCTCGTTGTCCGAAGTGGAAACCATAGATGTCGGGTCCCAAAAGGAAATGGCTACCTCTATCAGTGGCCAATCCAAGTTGATCTGGGCTAAGGCCAATGTTGCCCCTAGCTGGCTTTAACTTTTCCGAATTTCTCATTCTTTGGGGGAAAGGGCAATTAGGGTATTTGCTAAGTTCACAGAGATGGTAGAGTACGCATCCAGTTGTACAAGTTTGTGAACCATGTCTGTAAGCACAAGCATGAACACAGGGTTAGAAATGTCATCAGATGATCAGCTGCCTTAAGATGTGATTCTTTAAGAGCATCTTGATATCTAGCACATGCACCTACACTAAAGGAAAAGTCTGGCTACCAATCAAGTAGAGCAAACTCCCAATAATGCTCCTATAGTAGGTGGATTCAACCTCGGTTCCATCAAGATATTTAGTGATCATGTCACTTATTCTAATGGGGGTGCTAGCAGGTTTGGATTCTTGTAATCCAAACTTAAAGACTAGGTCTTTTGTAAACTTGGTTTGGCTTATAAAGATGTCATCATTAGTTTACTTCATTTGAAGACCTAAGAAAAACCTTAGTTTTCATTTCATACTTATCTCAAATTCTGATTTCATTGTTTGGACAAAACCATGTCATCTCCTCACTGGGAGACCCAAAAATAATATCATCTACATATATTGGAGCAATGAGTATGTGACCATTTTGTTTCTTAACGAAGAGTGTTTTGTCCACACTTCCTCAACCAAAATGGTGATCAAGAAGGAATCTAGTAAGTCTCTCATACCAAGCTCTTATAACTTGCTTGAGGACATATAGTAATTTCTTAAGCTTGTTCATGTAGTTTGGAAATTGAGGATCCATAAATCCTTCAAGTGGCTCAATGTAAACTTCTTCATAAAGAATTCCATTTAGGAATGCACTATTGACGTCCATTTGATATAATTTAAATTTTAAATAGCATGTAATGGTCAAGAGAATCATAATGAACTCCAATCTAGCAACAGGGGTGAATGTCTCCTCAAAATCAAGTCCCCTTATTTAAGCATACCCCTTTACAACAAGCCTAGCCTTATTCCTTGTCACCGCACCATGTTCATCATGCTTGTTTTCTAAGATCCATTTGGTATTAATGACATTCTTATCAGTTGGCATTTCTGTGAGAAATCATACATCATTCATTTGAAATTGATTTAGTTCATCTTATATGGCCAAGATCCAATCCGGATCATCTAAAGCCTCCTTGACCCGTTTTGGCTCTACTTTGGATGTGAAGCAAAAGTGATTAATGATGTTCTCAATTTGCTCGTAGTCTTCACTCCAATGTTGGGATCACGAATAATGTCATCTCGTGACAAACCCTTGGTGAGCCTCTTGTTCTTGGGTTAAGGTTGAATTTCTTCAACTCATCCTCGAAACTAGATTGAGAATAGTACTCTTTTTATCCTTTTAAGATATCTCAATATCCAAGTGAGATGAGCTCTGTTCTCATGATTGGACAACACAACCGGCAAGTTTCCTTGCTCATGAGTTATCTTAAGATCATCTACCACTACATTAATTGACCCTTTCACAATGCAAGTCTTTATGTTGTAGACATGGTAGGCTCTACTAGCAGTGCAGTATCCTAAAAGCATGGTTTCATCGCTCTTTTCATCAAATTTGCCTAGATTTTTTCTATCCCAAAGAATATAGTAGGTGTTGTCAAATACTTTAAAGTATTTAAAAGTTGGGTTTTTCCCACTTCATAATTCATAGGTTGTTTTGGATGTACCTGGCCTAAGACACGGTTTGAGACATAGCACACGGTGCTGATTGTTTCATCCCAAAATCTCTTGGCTATGTTCTTGCCCGTATGCATTGACGTAGACATATTTAGAAGAGTTTTATTCTTCCTTTCAACTACTCTATTTTTTTGAGGAGTTTTAGGGGCTGAGAATTCATATTTTACTCCTAACTCTTCATACCAATTTAAGAATTTATGATTCTCAATTTCTCTTCCATGGTTGTTTCGAATTCGCTTGATGGTTAAATCCTTTTTAACTTATATTATTTTACAAATGTTCAAGAATTCATTGAAAACTTCAGATTTCTCTCTTAGAAATTTTACCCATGTAAATCTAGAGAAATCATCAACCACTACCAAGAAATATCTCTTGCCACCTAGACTCTCATTCTAATTAAACTAGCCAATTCCATATGAAAAAGTTCTGGAGATATAGATGTCCCTATTAGCATAATATTCTTATGAGATATTCTTGTTTGCTTTACCATTTAACAACCTTTGCACAAAGGGTTATCAATCTTGCTTAGATTGGGAAGGTCTTTGACTATCCCTTTCTTGCTAAGTCTTACAAGAACCCTAAAATTGACATGTCCTAATATTTGATGTCAAAGATTGGTTTCATCCTTTTGGGTCATGAGACAAGTGTCCCCTTGTTGAGAATGGGGTTCAATGACATAGAAATTGTCACTTGTTCTCACTCCTTCGGCTAGGATGTTATATTCTTTGTGATCCTTGATCACACATCCATCCTTACCAAATTGAACTTTATAGCCTTTATCACAGATTTGATTTATGTTTATCAAGTTGTACTTAAGGCCTTGCACATAAAGAGACTAGGTGAGTTATGAAATGCTGGGGTTTTTATTGTTCCTATCCTAAGGATTTTGGTGGTGTTTCCATCACTAAATGTGACATACCCTCCTTGAGCTTCCTCAAGTTGAGTGAATAATTCTCTTTCACCGGACATGTGTCTTGAACACCGATTGTCAAGTTACCATCTTAATGAGCTTCTAGCTCTCAATGCGGTGTGAATGATCAAACATTTTGGGTCATCCTTTCTTAACCATATTCTCTTAACCTTGGTAGGTTGAGAGGTTTTCCTTTTGGCACTTTGTTGTTTAGTGAAATCCTTCTTTCTTTGAATGTTTCTATTTTTAACTCTTTGAAAATAGTTTTTTTTGTTGACATTCTTCCCACTTTGCATTCTTAAACATTGCATCTTTTGGGATTTGATGTCATTTGCCATCTTTTTATAATCCACCTTTATGTGCCCTTTTAAGCCACAATAGAAGCAATAGAATAAGGGCCTTCTAGATGTGTGAGATTGTATTATCTTCCTTCTAGATTCTTCATCATAGAGAGGTTGTTGGGCTCTTCTAGGTTTCCTATTCTGACTAAATTATCCCTTAGTCATTCTAGAAGTTTTCGCATTCCTTTTGAATCCACTTGAGGTGGAAGCCTTGTTAGCTTGAAACTTATTCCATGCCTCCTTAGCATAGGAATAAGGCTTGCTCATCCCTTGAGCTCCTTTAGAGGAAGATGTTTGGTTGGATTCAGATCTACTTCCAACCACTTGTGCATAAGATCCTGATTGGGGTTGCATGGATCTCTCCCAATCTCTACCTCGACTCATAAGTGTTTTACCTTTAAATGAGAAAGATATTTTCTTTTTAACATTGTGTGACCTTTGATAAGATCTTTGTGTCTCCACCTTTTCTTTTCCTTTCCTGGAAGGTTGTAGAGGTGGTTAAGTAGATCATTTGGATTTAACAAAGTCATTCTTGGGTCCTTGAGTTGAGGATGAGGCATTAACCTTAGAATTATAACCTAGTCCGGTCATATCCCCATACTCTTTTCCCATAATAAGCATCTTCTCAAACTTCCTATTTCCTTGGGCAAGCATTGAGATGTTCTTCCTCTTATCTTCTTCAAGCTCCTTGATTTATTTAAGGTAATCAAGGGACTTCCTTGTGAGTTGAGCACAAGTCAAGTTGGGAGACTTGTTTCTCTCATTGAAGGTTTTGACCTGATCGTCCAACTGTTGGATGAGGGAGTCATTACTATGACACTCATCCCTTCCCTCTCCCATATTTTTGAGCTTCTCCTCAAGCTCAAGAACCTTGTTGGACAAATTTTGATTCAAATGTCATATCTTCTCATGCTTCATATTGTCCTTTTCTAAGCCTAGAAATAGTTTAGCTTCATTGATCTTTTTTTCTAATTCTACTATCTTTAAGCTCATTTCCTTCTTAGCACATAGGAGCAAGTAGTTTTCTCTAGAAAGTTATTTCTCCTTGTCACATTCCATTGAAGACACTTGTTGAATAGTGGAGATAGTGTCTTCGAGGGACTTTGACTTTTTAGTCAACTTCATGATTTTCCTCTTAAGTTATTTGCACTTCTTCCTCGACTCCACACTTTGCACAAAAAGGTCAACAAACGCTTCTTGTGATCATAGGTCTCCTCCTCTTCTTCATACTCTCACTCATCCTCACTACTTGAGTCACATGTTTTCAAAAGTGAACTCATAGGAGTACCAAAAGCGATAAAGGCTTTGATCTCTTGTGAAGGAGCTTCCTCACTACTTTGGGACTCATGTTCTGAAGTCCTGGATTCATCATCCATGTAGTCGCAATGGCTTTACCCTTTGACTTATACTTGTGCTTTTTATTGTCGCAGTCCTTGGCAATGTCATCTCCCTTTACACTCATAGAAAATGGGAGGTTCCTTAGAGAAGTTCATTTTTTTGTAACCCTGTAGGATTTTCTTAATTGTTTGTTCTTGGAGTAATCTTTGGTGTTTCTCAGATAAGAACTTCTTGAACCTCTTAGCCATCAGGGCCAAATCATCATCCAAATTTTCATTTGATTGGGAGGATTCTTCCACCTTAAGGGCAATGCCCTTCTTCTTGGTAGGTTCCTTAATGGTATCTTCAAAAGTTTGAAGTGAGCCAATAAACTTTTTTTGTTTCATGATCTCTAGGTCTTTAATTTCTTCTATGGCAGTAACTTTAGGCCTAAACCTTTTTGGGAGGGACCTAAGTACCTTTCTAACCACCTTGGACTTAGGAATGTCATCACCTATACTTTTCATTACGTTTACCAAGTTGAAAACTTGGCATTAAATTGGGAGATTTCTTCATCCTCCTCCATCCTAAGAGCTTCAAGTTGATCCATGTACATTTGAAGCTTGGACATCTTTACGGCACTCGTACCCTCATGGGTAATGGAGAAAAGCTTTATTTGTTGTCCTTAGATGAGTTATCCTCATAAACCCATCTGAGGCAAGGCCACTTGCTATAGCATTCATTTCCCTAAAGTTGAACTTGTGAGCATCCGCCTCAGCGGGGGTCCACTCACTTCTTGGTTTGTCGGGCTGTATATAGCCATCGACTATTGCACTCCATACTCTCATGTCATATGCATTAAGGAAAATCTCTATTAGAGATTTACAATAACCATAGTCACTTCTATTAAAGAATGGAGGAGGGGTAATGGACATACCATTTTCTTCTCTAGCCATCTAGGATTTTTGCTAGGACCTTAATCGGGTTGTCAAGCCTTATGTGAGTAACCTAGGCTCTGATACCAATTGAAATTGCTCTAAAGTTATCCTAAAGGGGGTTGAATAGGATATGTAAAATTATCTTACCCCTTTTTACGAATCTTGGGATTAATTTTAAGTTGATTTTAATCTTTTTAACTTTGTTTAAGTGTATGTGTGCTACAAGGTGTCTATTCAAATATTTTTTGAAACAAGTAGTGTGCAAAAGTAGGTGTGAGCATCAAAGTAAAGAGATGAGCAATCACACACATAATCCATAATAAGAGATTTATAGTAGTTCGGCACTAGGGCCTACGTCCACTCTTCTAAAGCTCATCACCGAGCGTAGGTATATTTCATTTAGGTTCTATTACAACCTAGGTCAATATACAAAACCTAAGTACTTGCTCACAAGTAAACTAAACAACAACACTCAGTGTCTTCAATGAGTATAAACTACTACTAGTGTCTCCGACGGAGGTAGTTTTGCTTTCGGTGTCTCTGGCAGAAGCAAAGCAAGCACAATAGTAAAGATGAATGCAAATGAATGCAAAGTAAATAAAATATTACCACAAAATGATTAATGTTGCTATTTGCACAAAGTGGTGTGCTCCTTATTGAACTAGTTTGCCTTAGCTACCCACAAGGTCCAAGTTCTTGGCTCAAGTGCTCCTTGAGTGTAGATAAGTGTGAGTTTCCTCTTGGGAAAGGCTCACCACAAGTTCTCCTCAATAGTAGTAGAATGGTATTCAAGAGGAGAGAAAGAGTGATTTTTGAGTATGATGTTAGCTATTCAAGCTCAAAACTAGTAAAATAATAGAGTTTTTCTCAGTGGGGAAGGCTCTCAAGTTAGTAAACTTTGTAACCCTCTCTAAGTATCTTAAAGTGTTGGTGATCTTTGCCCTAAATGAAAAAGTTCCCTTTTATAGGGGTGATGAGCACCCACAACCTTTAGATTAGAATCTTTTAAAACAAACATCTCTTTACAGCCTTAGATTTCAAAAACTATGGTTCAAATTTTAAAAATCTTGCCTTAAAATTTGTGTTTTAATTTTTATCAAAAATTCCCTCACAATCGATTGGGAGATCCCTGATTGATTGTAGCTCGTGATCGATTATGGATCTCATAATCAATCTTAACTCAAGATCAGGCTCGTGATCGATTGTGCGATCCATTATCGATCACGAGTCTAGGAGTTATGCCAAGATCTATATCGCAACCAATTGTAGCCTATGGGGCCTGGCTCTCAGGAGTCTCAGATTTAGACCCAAATCTGGGTCATGATCGATTGTGAGATTTGTAATCAATTACGCCATGATCAATTGCGAGATCCCTAATCGATCATGATACCAAGATCCTGAGATCTTGGTTTGGGCACTCCAAAAGGGCTTATCTTTGGGCCTTTTTTCTTGGGTTTTATGAGGGTCCCACCACCATGTCTACACTCATTTTAAGGTCTTAAAATGCTATGTAATGCTTGCTTTATACCTTTATTGGTGGGGTAAGTCCGAGGTAGTCTCTGGTCTCTTCTTCAAGTCTTTGGTCCTCCTTGTCTTCATGTCTTGAACTTGTGAGAGCATAGAACACTTACAAGACATAGACCACTACACATTTTGTCCATCGGATTGACATACATCAACATATAGGAAGAAGAAATATTTCTCTAAGGAACCTCTCATTTGCTACGAGTGCAAAGGGAGAGATCACATTGCCGAGGATTACGGCAACAAGATGAATAAGTTCAAGCCAAAGGGTAAGGCCATGGTTGCAACTTGGGAAGATGAATCCGAAGCTTCGAAACATGAGTCTCAAAGTAGTGAGGAAGCTCCCTCACAAGAGATCAAAGCCTTCATGGATTTTAACACTCCTATGAGTTCACTTTTTGATACAAGTGACTCTAGTCATGAGGATAAGAGAGATGATGAAGAAGATGGGGAGACCTATGATGCACAAGAGGCTTTTGATGACCTTTTAGTGCAAATTGTTGAGTTGGGGAAGAACAAACAACGCAAGAGGGAAATCATAAGAGTTAACTGAAAAGTCAATGTCCTTTGAAAACACTATCACCACTCTTTAACAAGAGTTTCCTTCCGAAAGTGACAAGGAGAAGGAACTTTACAAAGAAAACTACTTGCTCCTATGTGCCAAGGAGGAAATCAACCTAAAGATAGTTAAAATAGAAAAGAATCTTAATGAAGCTAAACTATTTTTAGGTCTAGTAAAGGACAATCGAAAGGATGAGAAGAGAAGACTTCTTGAGGATAACCAAAAGTTGTCCAACAAAATTCTTGTGTTAGAAAAGAAGCTCAAAAAACTTGAAGAAGAAAATGATGAGTCTCATAGTGATGACTCACTCATTCAAGAGTTGAAAGACCAAGTCAAGACTCTAATGAAAGGAACAAATCCTTACACTTGACTTGAGCTTAACTCACAAGGAACTCCTTTGATTACCTTAAAGAAAGCAAGGAGCTTGAAGAAAATAAAAGGAAGAATATCTCAATGCTTCCCCAAGGGAATGGAAAGTTTGAGAAAATTCTTACAATGGATAACGAGTATAAAGACATGACCGGATCTGGCTACAACTCCTAGGTTAATGCATCTTCTTCAACTCAAAGACCAAAAAATGGCTTTGTTAAAATCAAAGGGACTACTCAACCACCTCCACAACCTTCCAAGAAGGGAAAGGATAAAGTAGAGCCATAAAGACCTTATCAAAGATCAAAGAAGGTTAAGAAAAGGTTAATTACCTCACTCAAGGGAAAAGCTCCCATGAGTCAAGGTAGAGCTTGGAAGAGATCCATACAACCCCAATCTCGGTCCTATGCCTAAGTGGTTGGAAGTAGACCTTAATCCAACCAAGCATCTTCCTCTAGAGGACTCCTAAGAAAGACCTCTACCACTATAGGATTCCAAGGAAAGAGAAAACCTTATTCATATGCTAAGGAAGCCTAGAGTAAGTTTCAAGCCAATAAGGCCTCTACATTAAGATGATTCAAAGGGAATGTCTCTACTTCTAGGATGACTAAGGGACAACCTAGTCAAAATAGCAACCTAGAAGAAACCAACAATCTTTCTACAATGAACTATCTAGAAGAAAGTCATCACAATCCTGTACTCCTAGAAAGCCCCAATCCTATTGCAACTATTATGGCTTGGAAGGGCATTTCAAGATGGCTTGTAGAAAGATGATCAATGACATCAAATCCCAAATAATACAATCTAGAGAATGCAAAGTGGGAAGAATGTCAATAAAAGAAACTATTTTCAAAAGGTTAAAAATAAAAACATTCAAAAGAAGGATATAGCCCAACATCAATGTACCAAAGTGTAAACCACTAAACCTACCAAGGTTGAGAGTGTGGGTAAGAAAGGATGACCCAAAGTGTTTGGTCATTCAAACTACATTAAGAGCCAAAACCTCATCAAGATGGTATCTTGATAATGGGTGTTTAAGGCATATTTCTAGTGAGAGGGAGCTATTTGCCCAACTTTACGAAACTCAAGGTAGATATGTCACGTTTAGTGATGGAAACACTGCCAAAATTCTCGAGGTAGGAACCATAGTGACCCCTGTCATTCCACGACTCACCAAAGCTCTTTATATGAAAGGCCTTAAACACAACTTGGTGAGCATAAGCCAAATTTGTGATTAAGGCTATAGAGTTCAATTCGATAAAGATGGATGTGTGATCAAATATCACAAAAAAGGAAACATCCTAGCCAAAGGAGTAAGGACAAGTGACATTTGTTACGTCATTGAACCCCATCATCAAGAAGGGGGACACTTGTCTCATATTCCAAAAGGATAAAACCAATCTTTGGCATCCAAGATTAGCCCATCTCAACTTTAGGGGCCTTTTAAGGCTTAGCAAGAAGGGAATGGTCAAGGACCTTCCCAAGCTAAGAAAAATTGACAACACATTGTGCAAAGGTTGTTAAATAGGAAAGCAAACTAGAGTCCCTCACAAGAAAACTACTTAAATAGGGACATCTAGACCGCTAGAGTTTCTCCTTATGGACTTAGCCGGTACTACTAGAACAGAGAATCTAGGTAATAAAAAATAGTTCATGTTAGTGGTTGAGGATTTCTCTTTATTCACTTGGGTAGCATTCCTAAGGGAGAAATCTGAGGCTTTCAACAAATTCCTAAACATTTGTAAGAGAATTTAGGTTGAAAAGGAATTAACCATCAAGCACATTAGATGCAACCATGGAACGGAATTCGAGAATCACAAATTCTTGGATTGGTGTGATGAGATAGGAGTCAAGCAAGAGCTTTCAGGGCCTAAAACTCCACAACAAATGGAGTTATTGAAAGAAAGAATAGAACTATACTTGACATGTCTACATCTATGCTTACAAGCAAAGACTTAGCCAAGAGGTTTTAGATAGAGGCAATTAGCACTGCATGTTATGTCTTAAACCGTGTCTATTGTAGACCCGGTACAGATAAAGCAACCTATAAATTGTTGAGTGGGAAAAAGCTAACTGTCAGCATCCAAATTTTGACTCGGGTCAATTAATTAAATAATATGAATTCATTATACCAAGGCATAGGGCCAAATTCCGACACCCCTAAACTTCAGATAATCAGGCATTCTCAATGGATACTTTGGTCGCAAAGTGCAATGACGATGTCCAAACTCTATTCAAAGATCAACTAGGCTAAACCCCAATTTCTCCAAAAAGGCACCCCTAGGACTACAAGATTCCAAACTTCAGTCTATCAAACTCCATTTCATTCTTAATTTTCCAACCATCATAAGCCTTCCCATATTAAAGCATCAAAATGTTGGTAAATTACCATTTTACCCCTACACCTTCAAAGATTCCAAACTTCAATTTATCAAACTCTGTTTCATTCTAAATTTGTCAATCTTCATAAGCCTTCCCACATGGAAGCATCAAAAGGTTAGAAAATTATCATTTTACCCCTACAGATAAGTCCATTCACAGACTCAACACAACCTAATTATTCAATTCTTCACAAATTCAAGCTGTATTTTTTCATCAAGGGATCTCCCTTCGGGAACCTCCCGGGAATTCACCGGTAATTAGATTGCCAACCTATCAAATCCTATGAACTTGTAGTTCCAAGACTTAAAATATCTCATGACTTCTAATATTTTCACCTAGGACTCAGCAAAAATCCATCTCAATTTTGTTGAAGATCTGGTCCAAGACAGATCAGAGTTTTGGACATATATTTCAACTCGAGGATTGGTTTCACAAACAATCTGAACCTGTGTCATACAAAAGATGAAGATTATCTTTTATATCAAGATTCCCATAATCAATCTTACCATTTTCCCTTTTTGCACAGGTATGACTCATCTCAGACTCACTCAAAGTTAGAGAAGACACCCAAAAAAGGTCAAAATTTGGGGTGCCTAACACCTTCCCTAATTACAACCGAACAACTTACTCTAAATCTCAAGAATCCCAAACCAATCTTAGCATCATCCTAGGCCTAAGGATCTAGACTGGGCCACAAGGCCTGCACCCTTCATTTCCCCCAGGAAAGGAGGTAGATGTCTAACTCCATCTGCAAACCTCAGAGTTGGTGGTGACTCTAAATGCGAAGCCAATGACATCCATCATGCTAGGCTTCGCATCCCATGGAAGTGGGCTCGAAGACCCCCCAGTCTTTCCCCGATGCCCCCAGAATGGTGACTACATTGGGGATTTTTACTGTTTAACCTTTTCAGTATACAATGTCAAAATGTCATTGAAATTTCTTTATTTTGTTTTATATAAAGCATGTGTTCACATAGGCTTAAGGTCATATCATTAGTTAGTCAGATACACTTGCATTTGAACCATATTAAACTTGCATCTTAGGGTAGAAAACATGCTCACATTAGACTTAGATCAAATAAACTAGTTAGTAGCACCAGATTCATTTCTAACAAATTATTTGAAACACTTGTTTGATTTTCATATTATCATAATGAGTCCATAAGATATGACATTGCACTGTGCACGAACATTCATGAGCCCTATTTCTGTCATTACCCACCAATGGACCGACATTTGCAAATATCTAAGACGGGGGGACAACACTTGAACTGTGGCTGCTACATCAGTGTGGTTGGGCTGAGTTACCCAACCCAGTCACTATCCCTAAGATCCAACCAATCAGGGAGGTGCTTAGACTAGGAAATCTTATAGAATATCTCTAATAAAAAAATTTATGCACATACTCATTTTAAGTTAGAGTTTGTTTGGGATACACTTGAATAGCTTAGAGGGCTAGAAGTAGGGATTTGTTTGCCATTGTACTTTTACCTGATTTCTTGCAAGTGTTAACACCAAAATACCAAGAATCTATGTCTAATTTGTCATTTTCAAAACAAAACAAAAAAAAACCTATAGCAGTTATACCTTTCACTGTCCCCACACCAACATCTGTCTCAACCCTTGTAGCAGTGGGGGTGTCCCTAGTGGCCTTTGAACCCGTGTCTACCCTGGTGTCAACCAGGGTACTCCCTATAGTCCCCAAATCTGCCTTTATGGTTGCCTCAGTGCTCATCTTTTCTCGGTGGGTCGTCTTATTCTTTCCCCGAGGGTGTTTCTCTAACTAAAATTAAATAGACAAGTAAGAAATTAGAAGAAAAAAATAATTCAAAAAAAACCAAAACAGAGAACAAACCATGTAAACCTTGTTACCTCAACCATGCGGGCCTTATACCTCCCCCTTTGAGCAGCCAATTCCATACCCTTGTCATGATGAACCTGTCTCACCAGGGCATGGGAACAAGCAGGCATCTGAAGTTTGCCCATGAAAACCTCTCGTGAAACCTATGAAACAAATAAAAAATGTTAAACAAAAACAAACAAAAAGAAAAAAAGAAACCAAAAAAAATTAATTAAATTACCTCAGCCACTAAGGGAGAAGGAATCCATACCTCAAGAACTGTGCTCTCAGGGAGGGGTAGCTTTGGTGTCTCCCCCTTCGCATTGGTCACTCTAACCACCTCGGGGAGCAACACCAACAAATCCTCCGATGAAGCCCCCTCACTTAGGGCTTTCCTCTTCCTTCATCTCCTTTTAAGAACAGGAGCTTCTAAATTCTAGGGTGCAACCCCAGGTCAGTCGGTCATGCCAGTACTAATCTAATCAAAACAAATAAAAACAAGTTAAACTAGTAAAAATCAAATAACCAAGCAACATAAAAAAAACATATAAAACTAAAAACTAAGGCTAAAAGTATACCTCTCCCTCAATAGGGCCTGCCAGAGGCCCACAAGTCTGAGTGACCCACCACTCGACATAATCCATGTCTGGGATCAGATAGGCATCAATGGGCTCGCCTATCTCTCCCTTACCCAAGGGACCCTCTATCTCAATCACCAGTGGTGGAGGGCTAGGAACCACAAACTGAAGTTCTAATATTGATCCTAGAGGGGGGGTGAATAGGATGTTTTAAAATTCATTTCAATTACCCCAAATTTAGTTTCTTGTTTTAATTAGTCAAGTTGTTCCAAATGATTGATTGTAATTGAAATGTGCACATGTATATAAATGGGTTCAATTGTATTACATGTGAAGTTGTATCAATATGAGCAATGCCTGACAATAAGAATGACAAATCAAAGGCAAACCACAATCAAACACAATATGCACAAAATGTATAGTGGTTTGGCACAATGGCCTACAAACACCCTAAAATATGCTCACTACCGAGCTAAATAATTTTATTTAGATTGATAGTATTAGAATTAAGGCTAAAATTTGTAAATAGCCAAATCTACTTGCCAAACAAGCTACACCCAGTGTCTTCGGCGGGTGTGGTCTATGGTCTACTCTTCTAATGTCTCCGGCAGAAGAGCTATGGGTGCACATTACTGGTGTCTCTGACTGCAGTTCTAATTCTCCCGGTGTCTCCAACGAGAGAGGTCTCAATAACTTAATAAAAAGTGAAAGGCAAGGATTACCTCTTTGAAGGTTGGTGTTGCCTTATACACAAGATGGGGTTGCTCCTCCTTTAGCAAGATAACTATAGCTCCCCAATTTCTTTTAGTTGATTCCTCAAGTTGGTTGATCCAACACCAATGGGTCGCTCTTCCTTGAGCAAGATGTGACGCACAAGCAAAGATATTGTTATAAGAATTGGCAAAACACTAAAAATATAGAAGACCTAGAAAAATATGAAAATGCTAAAAAAGAAGCTAAGAAAACTGTAAGGGATGCAAAATTCAAGGCATATGATGACCTTTATCATAAGTTAGGTACTAAGGAGGGTGAAATGGGTGTATATAAACT
>JAOXJP010067979.1:0-29540 GCA_025762735.1 Platanus orientalis
TTAAACCATCATCTAAAAATCAAATATCAAACCTAAACCAAAATCTACTAACTTATTACATTATTTTCAAATAAACTGAAATAAAATACTGAATTGAAATAAAATTAAGTAATTTCTCAATGTCACATAACATATACTTTAATTGTTTAACTCTCTAATTTTGTCTATCAACGTCGTTGTACAGCTATCTCCTCATTATTTGTGATGCCAAATTTGGGGTGAGCTTGACAAACTCAGCCGGTAACAATAAACTAAAGAATAACGGATCAAGACTTTTGCACAAATTAAAACAAAACAGATAGTTGTATACCTTTTTATCAATACACGGAACTAAACAATTAAACATTACAAAAACATATAATGAACTAAAAACATTAAAAGAAATAAACATATAAACAATCTAAACAGAACAAAACAGACACATATAACTGAATTGAATTGAATGGAACATGTAAAATAGATACATAAGCCAATACAGATAACAATTCCATAAGCCATTACAGGTAACAATTCCATGAGCCAATACAGATAATAATTATACCATTTAATCTTTGGTATTAAAAGCCACATAATTCACCAATTTTATCTCCGGTGAGAAGAACCACATGATTTACCAATTTTATCTATGGTGAAAAGAGCCACATGATTTACTAATTTTATCTTCAATGAGAAGAGCCACATGATTCACCAATTTTATCTCCAGTGAGAAGAGCAACATGATAATCATTTATAATTCTCAGTAAAAGGGCCATTCACACTAAAAGCCAGGTGTGTTGAGCATCATCAATGTTTCCCTTTTGATGAGGAAGGGTGGCTTATAACAAAACTATAGTAGAAAACTTTCAACAATAACAAAAAATAATAGCAATAACAGAACAAAAACATATAGCAATCTATAAGTGAATACAAACAAACTCATAGTACTTCAAATCATAGATGTTTGATACTCCTAAGCACAGAACTATGAAACAATCATTTTTTTTTACAATAATCATGAAGAATATATTACATTCAGATCATAAATCAATCATATAAACATATACAATTCTTACAAAACAACAGAATAGTCTCTACGATCCTATGAAGCCAAATGTCAAAACTAAAAGTACTTGTGTTCTTAAAAACAGAAAAATCCCTCTTTAAAATCAATGATTTCTGAACTTAAAACATATTAAAACTTATAACAAAACAATCCTTACATGTAGAACATGAATCCAAAACAATATAGAATCTCAGAATTTTACAAAAGAAATCCAGTATTTCACGTTATTAAAAAAATTTCAAAAAACCCCTTTTTGAAAACTTTTGATCTTTGCTTAAAACGATTAAAAAACTAGAGTAGATCTTTTCAAAACAACTTTGGATTAGTTTTAAAAAACTATAGCATTCAAAAATGAAATTAGTTTAGTGACCCCTACTTCTTAGTTGATGCAAAATTTGTTTTTCAAAAAAATCTCTAAATCTTTGCAAAACTTAGTTTTTCCACTTATTTTCTCTTCAAAATCTATAATCTTACAAAACTTCGTCAAAAGATCCCTCTCTTATGAGTTTCTATAGTTTTATAAGTCGAAATAGTAACCCTAATCAGCAATTTTGTGTTTAAGTAAGTCTATAGTTAAAAATTTCATAAATTTTTACAAAAATTATGTTTGTACAGAATTTTCCGCTTTTATGACGTCATCCCGACCAAAATTTTTTCAACACAGACACTCGGTGGGAAAATGACCATAACTTTCTCTACAAAAATCCAATTCACTCACCATTTTTTTGTTGCAAACTAGACTTCACTACCTTTCCAAGTATATAATATTTGCTCACTAATTTGTCTTACATTTTTATTGGCATATTTTTAAAGTTACATTAAAATCTATTGATTCGAACCATACTAGACGGCTTAGACACTTGGTGGAAAAATTGATATAACTTCTTCTAGAAAATTTCAATTCACTCACCGTTTGTCGCATTAGAAAGTAGACTCATATATTTTTCCAATAATATATTAATTGTAGGGTGATTCCTTCAGGATTAATATAAATTTATCTATAAAGTTTTCTCGACTGTTTAGAATAATTTTAAAACTTGTCATGTCCTTGATTTTTTTTTGCTTAAAAATTTGCCTTTAACTTTTTTGTTTAGTGTTTGTTTCACTCACTGTTTGTTGTATGGGACTTTGGACTTCTGTGTCTATCCAAAGGTATAAGTTTCACTTGCAAATTCTTTCTATATTTTCATTGGCATCTTTCTAAAATTGTGATAATGATCAAATCAACATCTGTGCATTTATGTGGTCCTATGTGTGTACAGAACTTATGTGACATGTGTTAGCATTCTAAGTGTGACACATTTATAGTAATATATGAATCATGGTGTGGGGTGTTACATGAAAAACTTGATTTGCCATGAAAAACATGAATACTTGAAGCGTAGTTAAGTATCTCTTAACATATTATTAAAAGAATGAAGAAATTGATTTGAGTATATATTTAGGAAAGGATTATGATGTATGTTGACTCTTATTTGAATGATGATAGGTAATGTTAGCATATAAATGTTTAATGACTATTATGAAATAATTTAAATGAGTTATGAATTGAGATTGTGGATGATTGGAAAAGCATGTGTAATAAGATTATTATTGGAACTCTCATTCATGTTAAGTGTGTAAGTTATATAATGTTTGAAAACATAATGATATATAAAATCCATAATGTCTCATTGAATAAATTAGAAAATGTTTCTTTGATATAAAGTTGGATGCCTTTTGATGATTTGAATGAGTGTCTATAATGATATATTTCTTCTATATTACTACGTTAATGAGTGTAACATGTGATAGTACATGTTCTTATGTCATGATTAAAGAATGATTTATGTAGTTATGAGATAAAGTAAGTTAGTCATGAACTAATGAGAAATGAAATTGATAAATGATCAAAGAAACATAAAAAATGATAAGTAAGAAGAAGGTCAAGATATTAAGGTCCACTATTGGGAATAAGTAAAGAATGTATCAAGATATGGCCAAGGTTCTACCATTGGGGATACAATACAATGTGCAATATTCTTTCAAGGTCTTGTCAACGGGAATTGAAAATTTAAGTACGTAATCCTACAGGGGGGTGAATAGAATATAATTAGAAATTTATTTTTTTACCTTTTTTTAATCTTAATTAAGTTTATATAGTGTTTGGTGCTCACATGCTAATGATTGCAAGTATGAAAATGTAAGTGATAATCACACACCACAACACAAGAATTTATAGTGGTTCGGCCACACCAGGGCCTACATCCACTTTCAACTACTAAATTTATTAATAAATACAATGATTACAAGGAATGAACAAACTTTCATTAACATGCTTGGTGTCTCCGGCAAACAAGACATTGGTTGTCTCCAAGCCAATGACTTATAATTCATCACACGACAACTTTGACCGTTGACACAATGGTAAGGTCTCAATACCAAGTTGGTTCTTAATAACTGAATATGATATGTTTGGTCCAATCAAAGGGATCGATGTCCTAATGTATGGAGTGACTCTTATTAGCCAAATATAAAAATATGGTCACCAAGGGAAACTAAGTCCCAATGTAGAGAGTGGCTCTTAATAGCCAAATATACCAATAAGATAGTTTCTACTATAGCAAAAGAAAGTGTGAGTGCCTCTAGAGAAGGCAAGTAAACAAGTAGTCACACAACTAAATAAGTGTCTACATAGGCAAATATAAGTGAAGCTCAAATGGGGCAATATCTCATGGAAAGTGTTCTCCAAGGATTCACAAGTAGATTGGTTGTTTAGATTAACAAGCTAACCATAATATAAAATACTATATAAACAAACTTTAAATATGAAGCAAAAGCTTTACCTTAACCCTAAGGTTGGGAGTTTGAATGCTAGGAAGTGAAAAAGCACCATCCTCAATTTTCATCCTCTCTTCTCTTGTAACGAAAACCTCTTTTGTGGCCACAAGAGAGAGAACCGACTCTCTTCTTCTTCTTTAGAAGCTTCAGTGAAAATGTAAAGAGTAGAGCTTGTAAAGCTCTTCTTTTTGCCCAAAAATCTCATTTGCAAATGCCCTTAAACCCTTAGGCTTAGAAGAGCACAATTACTATTTTATAGTGGTTGTGGCCCACCACAACCATAGGATGAGAATCATCCAAAACGGGCAATCTAGAATACACATTTGAATTTTGAAATGTTTTGCCTAGTTTGGAGCGCTCCACTAGGAGAAATTTCTCTCAGACTGAAAAGTCCAATTTTTTTTTTGGAGCGCTCCATTTTGGGGTTAGAGTATTCCATCATGTTGGAGTGCCTCAACTCCTCTTTGGAGAGCTAAAAATTGATAGAGTTTCCTACTAGTTTAGTTTGGAGCACTCTAGGCCAATTTTAGCAGTCCACCACGTTTGGAGTGCTCCAATGTGCTTGGAGCGCTCAACTTTCCCTAATTTTATGTAGAAATTCTCTAAGGTTATTTCTAACCAAGGGAAGGTGGACAATGGGGGCCTTGATAGTCTCTCTAAGTGTCACTTACCTTTACACATGTGGAAGGATATGAATGATGCGACATGATGCTCTAGTCCTTGCATGATCATGGTTTGCTTCCTTGGAGTCTTCTTGGTCTTCAAGAGTGATCTTCACATATTGTGGACACGAAGAAACTCCTAAACTTTAGCTTGAACATGTCATAGCCTAGTCTATCAACCCATGTATTTTTTACTCATGGAATTCACAACATATGCATTTACAATCTTCCCGTTTGCGAATTCCATGACAAAACCTAAAATACATGGATGGAGTACAATGAGTGGAAAAAATAAAAATATAGGACTCGATCAATATGTGCCACAAATATGTCTTCAATGTGAAGGCTTTGACACTCCCCCTTTCTTCAAGTTCATAATCTCCGCAACATTGTTCTCTTCTTTACACCATGTGTTAGGCATGATAAACCTGAAACATATTCAACAAATAACATACCTTCCTAAAGCCAATATAAGCACAGTCAAATGTGAAATAATGAAGCACACACAAGCAGGCATAAGGTGTGATCTTGAATGAAATGCCTAATCATAAAGCAAGACTACCAAGTGAACAATTTGTGCACAAGAATATAAAATATGAGTTGTGAGCACAAATAAATTGATTCATTAGTTTAATTATTCTTTGTTCACTTATTTTACCATTTGAGTAATAAAGATTTAAAATTTTACTTGTTCAATTACTTGAATCAATTGGATTTACTCTCCCAAAATCTAACCTCTCCCCTATTTTCATGGCAACACTTCTCCCCCCTTTTTATCATGGAACATAAAGGGAAACAATAAAAGTATCACATGCATCAATATAATAGACAAGATAGTAAGCACGAGATATGATGCATGAGCCATAAAATAAATCTCTCATATATAGATAATAAAAAATACAAGAGAGGGGCCTATGACCCAATACAAATGAACAAAAAGAAAAGGACCCTATACAATGACGTCTAAGAGCCTAGAGTCTAATCATCTACATCTCCACTGTCCTCGGACCCATCATGAAACTCAAGTGGAACTGGTGGAGCTATGCAGGTATTAGGATCCTAACGCCACTCGATCCATGCCAATCTCTCATCCATGGGATTGACTCTGTCAGCCAATTTGTCCATGTTCCTCAGCGTTTGCGACATGCAAAGCCCAAGGGTGTAGAGAGGGCTATTCTCGTTAGGCATAACATGCCTGTAGTCATCACTAGGAGGAGCTTGGGATGGGCCAGGAGTGTCCCCAGCCGGCTGGGGAGCTGAAGGAGCCTCTAGTGTTAGAGGGGCCTTCGGATAAGGAGCATCACCCTATAGGGATGCAAGTGTTGCTCTGGCTATTGCTATGTTAGTGACTCGTTGGTCGTGCAATGCGCGAGCCCGTTTCATATGATTGATAGATGTTTTGTCAATCTGTATACCCTGCTTGAGGATTAGTTCATCCTCAAGAAACTGCACACTAAAAGTCCGATTTTGATCCTAGAGGGGGTGAATAGGATTTATTTATTTTAATTACCCTTAATTAATCTTCAATTAATTAATGTTCAATTTGTAACAGGAAAATTAATACACTTATCTTGTTGAATTAATTTCTATTAAGATCTAAGTGTTATATAATGGCAAATAACTGTGATGTTCTTTTGCAATGTAGATATGGTTATAATGGAAGAACACTTGATGAACTAATGATCATGCCAAGATGGAGAGAGAGATAAAGACAATTTGCAACACACAAAGTAAAATTCTATTAAATTTTATTTAGATTAAATACAATTACAATCAAGGTAAAATTCTAAACCTTATCCACACTTGGTGTCTCCGGCGAGTGCTAAATCTATTCTCGGTGTCTTTGGTGGGAATGGTTCACGCCTTCAGTGTCTCCGACAAAGGTGCTAAGTCTACACTACTGGTGTCTCCGGCGGTAGTGCTAAGGTCTACTCCCGGTGTCTCTGGTGGGAGTGGTCTAACCTCTGGTGTCTCCGACAGAGGTACTAAGGTCTTATAAATTTAAATTGAGTCAATAAGAATTACCTCATAAGGTTGTAGTATTGCATGTAAATCACTGAATGGTGGTTGCTCATTGATGATTTGATATGCTTTACTTTTCCACCAAGCTCTAAAGTGATGTTACGTTGCTTCTTGGAGCTTCTTATGGAGGTTTACTTGAGAGTAAACCTTTCTCCTTGTTTCCCTATCTTGATCTTCAAGTATAGAGTGCTTGGAGGATTGAATGCCTTAGGTTTTCTTCTCGTTGCATAGAAATCTCTCTCTTGATGTTCTCATGTGTTCAACAACTCAATGAAAACCCTAATATACTTATAGGGGACGAGCTAAGTCGTGCACCCTTGATTTGGTATAATCTCCAACGGACAAATAATCCCCATCGCGTATTTTATTTCATTCCATATTTTTTTTTTGTGATTCTACGATGTCAGATCGATCTAGCAATGTCAGATTGATCCGGTGTCTTAGATAAAAAGTCTTGAGACCACTCGGATTGATCCGGAGGCCATGTTAGATCGATCCAACCCCTTGGATTAATTCACTAAGTGCAGATTGATCCAACACCCCCCGGATCGATCTGATTCCCTTGTTTTGCTGTTATTTATCCTTAATCTTGCACCTAAGCCTCTTGGGACTTATGCAAAGGCCATGACTTAGTCCATAAGGCTACATAAAGGTTGGAAGGTCTCTCAAACCTATGTTTATCATTGTTTTTACCTTCAAATACCTTTTTTGAGTTCAATGAAGCTTTTAGTCTTCAAGTCTAGAACTCTTGCAGCTTGGGGAATGATCCATTCTTGGCTTCAAGTGCTTGGAATTTGTTTTCAATGGGACCCACAAACACTTGATGATTATGACAATGACTAACATATGCATTATACTCATGCCATGCCTAATCTACCACTCCATGTATTTTATACACTATGGAATTGATAATTTACATTAACACACACCGCATAAGATAAAGAGCAATGTGATCATGACTCCATATGGTAGGCTGTGCTTCACCGTCCCATGCTTTGCCTCTGAGAGGATCGTGTGACAGATAATGGCAGGGACATCCACCTCATGTTGATTCATCAGTGAATATACGACCCACACCATATTATTTGGCATCTTGTTGTCGTGTGTAGTGAGTAATTAATTGCTGGCAAAGATGAGGTTCAGTAGATGTGCTAACATGCTGTACTCAATTGATCAAAGCTTCCCAAACCAATGTGGATGTGGGTAGCTCAAGACCGTCGTGATCTCCTCCTTATCGATCGAAGAGGGATGATATAGGACAATTTGATCGGTAGGGTGATGGATGCCAAGCATAAAGGAGATGACATTGGGATCAATTTTCATCTCGACTTCGTAGATGATGGTCTTGAAGGACATGGTCATCTAATTTGGGTTGTGGACATTTTAATAGAATAAGCGTACGGCCTCCACTTAGACATCACTATTGAATAAGGTGATGTCTGGCCATCCACCATCGAGAGGAATGTGCTCGTCGAGGATCTCATTGAATACGGATTGGTTGAAAATTTTCTCCACAAAGACTGGCCTTTTGGAGAAGTATGCCTCATAATTCTCTACAAAGACTGGAACCTCGTGGTGTCCACTCGAGCTCTCTTAGGTGCTTTCTTGGCGCAAGGGGCCATTAAACCTTCAAGATGGTTGAAAGAAAGGCAATGAAAGTTATGGAGGTTCCATAAGCCTTCAAATATTGTGAGTTCATGAAGAATGGGGGTGCAAACCCTTTTTTAAAAAGCCAAGCAACGTTTTGGTTCAATAATCGCACCGCCCAGTGCCTTCATGAGGATGTCTGCCAGCTGATCCTTAGTCTTCACATACTCTAGGGTTAAAAATTTATCCTCCACCAAATCATAAATGAAGTGATGACAGATATCAATATGCTTTGTCCTAGAGTGTTGCACTGGAGTTGTCGATGAATAGGATCATCATGTCTTGCAATAACTCATTATCTTTAAGCATCTGCTTCATCCAGAGCAGTTGCGTACATCCACTTCCAATGACAACATACTCCGCCTAAGCATTCAATATAGATATGGAATTTTGTTTGCGACCATGCCACTAGACAAGATAGTTACCCACGTAAAAAATCCACCACTTGTGCATTTATGATCATTGACATCGCCAGCTTAAGCTGCATCTGAAAATCCAACAACAACTGGAGTGGTATCAAATGGATACCAAAGACCAAAGTCAACAGTCCCATGGACATAACGTATGACTCTCTTGGCCACCTTCAGATGAGATTCTTTAGGTGCAACCTGGTAACGAACGTAGGCTCTAACACTAAAGGTAATATATGGTTGGCTCGCAGTCAGATATAGTAGACTGCCTATAATACTTTTGAAATAAGTATGATCAACATTGACGCCATCTAGATCCTTTATGATTTTCTCACTTGTGCTTATTAGAGTATTAGCCAGTTTGGAATCATTGAGTCCAAACTTTGAGACTAGATCCTTGGCAAATTTGGATTGATATAGAAATATCCCATCAAATGTTTTTTTTTTTGGATCTGTAATCCTAGGAAGAATCATAGTTCTCCTTCCATACTCATCTCCAATTTGGATTTCATCGTATAAGCGAATCCATGAGACGACTCCTCATAAGTAGACCCAAAAATGATGTCATATGCATATATCTGTGCAATGAGTTTGTGAACATCCTTCCTTTTGATAAAGAGAGTTTTATCCACACTCCCCCTAGTGAAGTGATGATCCGTAAAAAACTTGGTTAGTTTCTCATACCAGGCTTTAGGGGCTTGCTTTAGCCCATACAATGCTTGTTTCAACCTATATACATAATTTGGCATACGAGAGTCCACAAATCCCTCATGTTACTTTACGTATACTTCTTCTTGAAGTACACCATTTAGGAAGATACTTTTTATGTTCATTTGATATAATTTGAACTTCAAATAGCATGCAATGGAAAGTAAAATCCGGATAGACTTTAGCTTGGCCATAGTAGCAAATGTCTCCTCAAAGTTTATATCCTCTATTTGGGCATATCCTTTGGCTACTAGTCTAGCTTTGTTCCTCATTACTGTGTCATGTTTATCATGTTTGTTTTTAAATATCCATTTTGTTCTAATGACATTTTTCTCAGAGGGTCTCTCAGTTTGAAACCATACATTGTTCCTTTTGAATTGGTTGAACTCCTATTGCATGACATTCATCTAATCTGGATCATCTAGAGCCCCCTTTACCTTCTTGGTCTCTATTTTGGAAGTGAAACAAAGATGGCTTAAGATGTTTTCGATTTTCTTTCTTGTTCTCACTGCATCCTTTGGATCACCATAGATATCATTAAGTGATAATCCTTTTATGACTCTTTTCTCCTTAAGATGAGGCTGGGCATCTTCATCATCGGAGATTTGTTGTGATGAGACTTCTTCTTGATCCTTTTGCGATCTCTCAATCTCTATGTGAGGTGAGGTCTCTAGCTCATTGTTAGAGAATACAACAAGTATTTCTACTTGTGTTGTTATACTCTCATGACTATCAATGGTTACATTGATGGACTCTTCCATTGTGAGAGTCCTCTTGTTGAACACCCAATAAACTCTACTATTTGTAGAGTACCTTAGGAAGATAGCTTCATCGCTTTTGTTATCAAACTTCCCTAGGTGTTCCCTGTCCCTAAGGATGTAGCATGATCTGCCAAATCAACACCTAATATATGTCTTTCTATTTTCTTAGATTAAAAGAAATACACACTTGCAGCTTTTCAGCAGTGCAACACCAACACTCCACCATGAGTGATTGGTACATTCTTAAAAAACCAAAACAATGATTTCACCATCAACCGCGAAGCTCCTCTGTAGCCGATCTAGTTTTTTCCCAGATTCTTTTGAAAAAGAGAGGAAACTAGATTGGAATGTGAAAAAGAATCAGATCTGAAAAGTTTAGGGATTAGATCTATTCTTGTACCATGTCAAATTGAATGGAAAATAGAGAGAAGAAGAGACAAGAGACAAGAGATTGGGAGAGAATTGTATAAGTTAGGGTTGACTCATATGTTGGTATCTATATTAATGCCCTTATTTCCATAGATAGTACATATGTATATAAACAAATCAAACTCGAAAGACAGAGTGTTCTATGTTCGATCGATTGAAGTATGCTTAATTGACTAAACAAACTTCCATGTTCAATCGATCAAAGACTAACTCAATCGATTGACCCAAGAGTGAACTTTGAGCACACCCATTCGATTGATCAACATCTTCTGAATTGATTGAAGTTTGGTCGATTGAACACAACAAACTTCGTTTATGACACCTTTATCTATTTGGTTGACTTTACCACCCTTGTTCCCTATGATCTACAAAGCATCAAGAATCCCAAGAGATATAGAAATATATGAAATAAAAAGGAAGTTTCTCCTAGATAAAGGCAATAGGCCTCACAAACCCCATACAAATTGTTAGGATACCATTTAAGACCAATGATGAAGGATGGATTAGGTTTGGCATGGCTGGAAACTTCACCTATAAACTCCTATGAACCAACCTTTAACTTGTCAACTCTAGTAAAATTCTTGGAGTCGATAAACTTGACCTCTATCATATATATATATATATATATATATATATATATATATATATATATATATATATATTTGGTACAATCTTTTAAAAAATTGTTGCCAATAAATGGTAAGATACATGTAGCTATTTGGGGATGCTTTTCACTTTTTGGCATTGATGGGTCAACCCCTGATGCTAGTCTTACCTTAGGGTGACTTTAGTTGGTCCTACAAAATCCTCGGGGCTGTTCACCTCTATAACACCTTGCACATGTTTGCACATATCTTGCACACGTGTCATATTTATACGGTACACGCATAATATATATGTTTCACACACACTTAGAACTATTTAGATGCACACACACTGATATGTAAATTGACATAAATTTTGAGAGACACCAATGGAAATGTAGGAAGAATCTGTGAGTAAAAAGTATGCCATTGGATAGGTATGAAAGTTTAGAGTCCAACGAAATAAACAGTGAGCGAAATGGACACCAAACGAAAAAGTTAGAGGTGAGTTACTGAGCAAAGGTCAAAGGGAAGAAAAAAAGTCAAAATTATGGGACTCCGGTTTGATCGATAGGGAGGACCCCGATCGATCGGCTTGGTATCCCGATTGATCAGTCACCTCTCGACCGTTCGGGTGCAGGTTTGAATAGGAAAGTCATATAATGACTTTTCATTTACTCTTTTAGGTTTCTAATTCATGTGGGACCTTGTATGGGTCTATAAAATAGATGGAACTCGATCTAAAGAGACCTAGAAAACCTAGAGAAAGATCAAAGGGTAAGAGGAAGAGAAAAAGAAGAGAAAGAAAGAGGAAAAACTTGGTTTTGCTAAAGATTAAGGGATTTTTCTGAAGAGCAAAACTAGGAACAATTTTTGCACACCAAGAGGTAAGAACAAAACAGAACTATTGTTTTGTTTTCATTCTTTACATTCCTAGAACTCTATTGATTTTTTTTTTGCAAAAATTTTAATTGTGTTTTCAATTGTTCTTCATTGATTTTGGTTTTACCTAAAGTTCTAAAAACATGGTTTTGAAAGAGATAAAATAGTTTTACAATAACATGATATTTCAATTTTGTAGAGTTTAAATCTCTGTTTTGAATCCATTTTACATTATTAGTACATGTAAAAATATATTTTTAAAGGAAAATCAAGAGTTTTAAAAGAGGGTTTGATTCCTAAAATTGTAAAAGTTATTATCATAGTTGTTTTGATCTTCTAAATAATTTTAGAGGTAATTGTTTACTGATTTGCAAGAAGTTATATATCTAATCCTTCAATTTATTCTTAGTGTTCTTAAATCCTATTTTATAAAGAAAAGTGTTGATTTTTACATCCTATCATTAGTGATTCTTAAGAGTAGTGTTCTGGACAGATTTGATATGCTTTGGAAAATATGTTCTATAGATTGTGCTTAATTGGATCAAACATGTTCTTATATGTTATTTTGAATTAGTTAATATAAAACATTGTTATATTGTTTATATGAATTATATGATCTAATTGAATTGCAAGAAAATGATATGCATTGTTGAAAAACCACATTGTCCATCAAGTGGAATTATTGATGAAACCCACCTCAATGAGTATATTGTGCAAACTGTTATGGATCCTTACTACTGGCCACACAGGTAGAAGTAGCAACCTTTCTCACCTAGGTATAAATGATGTGAACTAGACCCTTCTCATCTAGGTTTAAATGGTATAAACTGGAATTTTTTCACCGGGGTTTAAATGGTGCGAGTTGTTATATGTTTTGGCTTGATAACAAATATATGTTTTAGTCTGTGTTGTTTTGGCTATGTTATTGCACATGATCTAATATATTCCATTCAGTTTAATGTAAAAATATATGTTATCATTGATTTCTATTCTTACATGAAACTGTAATTTTTATCAAATATTTAGTAATGTATAAAATTGATTTATGAACTATTTTGTTTATTAATTTATAAATATGAAAGTATCTGTTTAGTTTATGTAATCGTGTTAAGTCTTAATCCACTATTTCCTTAGTTTACTGTTTTCTTTCTAAGTTTGTCAAACTTTCCCCAATTTGACACCATAGATGATGAGGAGATTGTGGAATAGAGGTTCAAGATAGAGACAGTTAAATTCTGGATACTTGTTTATTTCAGTTATTTAAATTAGAAACTTTATTCATTCTATTTCAGTTATTTCAATTTAAAGTTCAAGGGATGTAATAAGTTAGGGATTTTAGTATTGATTTTAGTTGATGGATTTGATTATGTAAGACTATTTGTTTAATTTTAATAGGAATGTTAGATAATGTTTATGGATTATTTCTAGGATTATGGTATATGGATTATGAGATTTTATGCAGGTCAAACCTATGCGAATGTGATTAATTGGGTGATCATGAGGAAAGTGATTGATGTATTATTCCACTGTGTATGATTGAAAAGAAAGCGAATTTTTTTTGCATGTTATGAATATGAATGAAAGTGAAGTGATGTGTTAATGTCACGTGCCAAAATTCATGGTCCTACTGGTATGAGTTTTGGAGTGCGGCAACCTCGAATTTGGTAAGACCAAATAAATTCATCCTAAAATAGGACTAACATCAGTGGCCGACACATCAACATCGAAAAAAGTGTAAATCACTTTTCTTGTGTTGATGTGTCAGCCCCTGACACTGTTCACACCTTATCCGTTCGGACTTGTTTGTACCTAATCCCAACTTTGTCATCCGTAAATCACTGTTATGGATGAATTGAAATATAAATCACTGTTAGATCTGCTTATGCCAATTCAAGAAGGAAATGAATATAGTATGAACTGAAAGCATCTTTGTAACTTATCTTGCCCCAAAAATACTAGACGTTGTAGGTAAATTTTTGCCTATAGTAGTTATCTCATTGGAAGCTTGGTCCAAAAGTTTAACATCGAGATCTTTACACCCATCATGCAATGAGGATCCAAAAAGTAGATAACAAAAGCCAGTGGACAATAATTATTATTGTCAATGATGTATATCATTGAGTCTTTGTGACTATCTCTATAATTATCCATTACAATCAATAATATTAGAGGATTGTCAAGTTGGCTAGGTAGCTGACCGTTGGGTAAATACCACCCACATACAACTAAGAACACGGGCCGGTTCTTCAAGGATAAACGCACCCAAAAAGGGGAAAAAAGGAACCAGAGCGTCAAATTACAAGCTCCTATTTCAAAGTGGTGGGATGCTAGTAGTACATTTCAAGCCCCTCTGCAGGCACGAATAGGCCTATCGCAACTCACCATGTGGAATTGATTGGTGGAATTCTCACTTGTAGGATTTAAATTTAAATTTTGTCTTTGAAAAATTAAGTCCAAGAGACAAGCTGTAATAGGCCCCAGTGGAGTTGTTAAAGCATCTTTAAATTACAATCAACTTCTAAGGAATTTATTTGTACTTTATTTTCAAGTAATTGGGATAAAGAAAATTCCCAGCTACAAAATGTTGGGAATTTGATTTTGGCAACTCCACATGGACATGTGTAATGGCACAAAAAATATTGAGAGCTAAAGTTTGCAATTGACTAGGCCAGGTCGACCCTGTGTTGAATATTTTAAACATTGAGAAGCTGGTGATTGCTCTATTTTCCGCACAGACTTCTTTCCACTCACCTATCTTTCCATTTTGGTGAAAGACTTGGCGCGTGAAACCACCTCCAGCTCACCTTGTTTCCCACCTAACCAACCTTCCTCTTTGAGCTTCCAAAAAGCCTTTGAATCTCATCCACATGCAAACCACCTCTTACGGTGAATACCTTGGTCATCCCATGTCTGTGCACCCAACGGTTGAAGCACTGATGAAGTTAACTTGTTTCAACTAGAAAAATCAGGTTGTGCGATTAACATGGAGTTGGCGAATGGACCCCACTCCCCTCCTCTCTGTATATACATGGAAAGTGAAGAGAAGAGAGGCTTTGGGAGAAGTTGAAAGTGTTCAGCTAGCTTGCTTGCTGCTGAAGACATTTTTAGAGAAGAAGAGAGAGAAACGTGTTTGCCAAGGGGTGTCTCTGAAGGAAAGTTAGCACTTTCACTTGAACCCTTGAGTTCATCTCCATCTCTCTTCATCTCTCTCCCTCATTCCTTCACCATCATCACCCTTATTTCTTGACTGTTGAGAACTCAGCTTTCGCCTTGAGGTCTCCAGTCTTTACTCCTCTTGAGAGTGCAATCTCCTTTAAGGGATTTGCCTATCTCAAAGAGTTGAGTTGGCTCGATCTTGGTATTGTGAAAACACACCGAGCATCTTGAGCATGCTTTTGATTCAAGCACTAACAATAATGTTATGCTGCCAAAATTCTAATAAAACTTAATACACAGTAACCCCGGGCTTTAAGTAACGACGAAGGCTTTTTTGTCTCTACCGGAGAGTGTGATTTCGTTGAGAGACAAGGGTTCTACCTGAGCGAGATTGTATTCCATAGTTATCTTGGCCAAATCCCTTGCACAATATTGGGGGGCCTCAACTATCTTTAAGAAATGTGAAAACGAAACCTTCTCTCTCTCTCGGATGAATCGACATCAAAACATACTTTAAGAAAAATCAAAGTTTAAACTTTAAGTTGGAGTGCACGAATGACTATGTATGGAGTACGTGAATGACTATGTCTAAAGTGTGTGAATGAACTTAGTCTAGGGCTTGTGAATGAACACAGATTGAAGCTCATGAATGAACCATTTGCAGCTTGCAAATGCAAAGTGGTCTTGTACGCAAATGATAGTGCATGATTGAATGATTTTGTGTGCGATTGAATTGTGTGCAATTGTTTAAGTATTTGTGCAATTGATTCATAATTGCTTTTGAAGCTCCTCCTATTTGATTTCCCCATCATGAAAATCAACACCCCGGTGGAGCGTAGGGCATAAGAGATGAAGAGGCGGTAAAAGACAACGGACTAACTGGGGCTGCCCTCGCCAAGACAACCAAGTCTACATGGCTAAGCCAAAAATTGCCACCTAAATTAGTGTATAAACAAGAACTTATCAAATGTCAATGTTCATCATACATTAATGTGAAATAGACCTCACTACCGCTTGGAATGAACAACTTTTATCATAAGACATGCATCATACAAACTTCAACCTTACTTCGTTACCCAATTTCATTCAGACCTCACTAACATTTAAATAAGTTTACACTTAAAAAAAAAATTAAATGGATAGCTGGACATATTTACATCAAAGTCCCCAAATTAAATAAGTTCTTAATAGATTCACCCACCTTCATGTTATCTGTAAGTTCTGAATGGACATGTGCTTCATTAAGGTGGACCAAATAGAAGATATGTGCCATAAAAACCCAGCCTAACCTTGTACTGATTTAGCACAATGCTTAAAGGTCTCAGTATACCATTCTGCATGCTCAAAAGGCACAATACTATTTGTTTTCCCAAAATTAATGCTAACACAAGTTCTCTGGAGAAGCATAATTCTATATGCTTCTATACTAAATAAGATGATCATAGACTATCACATCAATATGTAGTAGCAAATAAAAAATAAAATAAAATAAATTACAACAAACAATGAAAACTTGGGCACTCTAGTAATTTAATATTCTGTGTTAAAGGGTTTGTTCTTTTACCCTCAGATTTTTGAGAATTCGTTTAGCTTGACAAGTTACAAAACCTATCCTGAAAGAAGGTTCTATCAAGTATGTTGTCAAAACTTGAGCACAAAAGCTGGTTATTGATGGACAAGATAACAGCCCATAAAGATAATAGACTCAATTTATTAAGACATATAAAAAGAAAAATTCACCAAAATAGCAAGGCAGAGCATCGCCAATTCAATCATACAAGTTCCAATGAGCTTTGGAACAAGTGGATCAATGCCATCCATCTTGTAGGAATTAAGTCAATCCTACAAGTACAAATTGTGTAACAAGCACAATATTATTGTCAACACCTATATTTGGTCTAGCAAGGGGCTCATGTTATTTCCTAGTAAACCTACTCAAGGGGCCCTCAATCACTTCCAAAGAGGCTACAAGGCATCAATCCCGCCCAAACAAGTCCTCACCAATAAGGGGAACTCATATTTAAAAATCACAATAATGCATTTTTGTAAAAAATGTCAAACCAACAAACATGGCCTAAGCAAAAAGGCATTATTGCTCAAAGAGGGAGCATGACAAACAAGCTATAGCATGGAGCGTCTTTTAGACTTGTGTCACCAAAAATGCACATCTCTCTCACAAAATACCCAAAATACTTTACACATCACTCAATTTACCCAATTTATCCCTCATTCAAATGACTAAAATAACCTCAAATCAAATGACCAAAAAACCCTTAGGTTACATCATCTATAAATAGAATGATGTAGACAAATCAAGGGCCTTCTTCTTTCTAGCTTCCTTAACATAGAAGTTCACCATCAAGATGAATATTCAGGGAAAGCTCTAAGGACATGTTTGGTTGAAAGTTTAACAAAGGAAGTAAAGTTAAATTAAATGAGGGAAAATAGTGAAATGAAGTGAAGGAAAATGAAGTTTAGTTTTCTAACTACTGTTTGGTTGAAAGTTAAACAAAAGAAAATTGAAGTTCTTGTAGTTTCAAAGTTAGTGACCTTCCATCACCATCACCTTCACAAGATCCACACCCTTTGAATGATGCTTTTGTAGAAACGTAGGGGTGGTCATAATTAACCACACCCAAAATGAGGAGACCCTTGGAGATTGGACTATTGGGATAAGGTTGTGATGTTTGAGAAACATTACAACTCCTCATGAAGAGTCCTCTTGGAATATGCAACTCCTTGAGAAGAGTTGTGTCTCCTCATGAAGAGTCCTCTTGGAATATGCAACTCCTTAAGAAGAGTTGTGTTGGTTCTCAACTAACACAATCTTATGCATTATCTCTCATGACAAGTTGTGTATGTAGAGAAAGAGTTGTGTTAGTTTGTCAATCAACACAACCCTAGATTTAAAGGTGTCACATATACCAAGAGTTATCTAGATAAGAGTGTGTCTTTTCCCTCACACCATTTGGATAAGTACAATTAGAGGTGGGGGATGACTGTATTCCACATTAAAAATTAGATGAGAATTATTTCCTAATTTCTCTCTCCTCTTAGTCTTGTCTTAACCTCTTATATACTTGTCTAAAGTTATGTGAGTGATACCTAGTCTCACAACACCTTGTCACAATCTTATCTAGAAACTATTTGTTTAAACCGAACCAAACCCAATCCACTAAACCGATTGTTAAGAGTATAAAGGCAACCCGTTATTGTTCTTATCTTATTGGTTGGTGATTTTTGTGGGACCGATAGTGGTATCAGAGCAAGGTTATCTAGATTCATGATCAAATAATCTAAAGAATCATGATTTGATAAGAACTTAATACAACGCGTCAATATTATATTTTTGACAAGTGTGAATTCAAGCAGAAACATCATTGCATGGATGCTGAAATAATTGAAGTGTTACAAGACAACGGGTGGCTAGAAGAATCAACCAACATTTCAGAAATGGTGGAGGGCATAGGAGAATCAGAAGTTGTGAATGAACCTCAAACTGAACCCAAACTATAAGAAGTCACAAATTCCAATTCAAAGGTACATGGTGCGGATAATTCTGATCCACCACCACGTGGTTGCTTTACTTAACGATAACCATGTAAAAGGCATTGGGGTCCAACCGCACTAGAATATTGGGTTGCACTTGGTTGCTTTAGGGCTAGAGAACATTTAAGGCATTTGGAAGTTGAATTCTTCAACAATCTAACTCGTTTAAGGAATTCTTTCAACCAATACCTACGTGTAATAAAAACAACATTTCTTAATGAATATGATCCATAAACATTTGCAAGTAGAAATCGACAACGAGCCAATAGGCAATTGCATTGCCAATTTGAACGGTTGTTCATTATTGGTCATAGATTGCTAGGGAATTTTAATTGTACTTTATCTGTATTTATTTTAAATAGATACATAATTAAAGTCCAATTACATCGTCAAAATTAGCTTTTATGGAAATTTCCAAGAATATTGAGAAACTCAATGGGTCCAATTACGATAGGTGGAAAAGGAGGATAAATTATCTACTTATTCAAGACAAATTAAATTATGTCTTGAACGCACCAAAGCCTGTATAACAAGAAAATGATATTTGGAATGCAAATTGGTAGCGCCAAAAGTGGGAGGGTGACAATTTGATGGCAAAGTATATTATTCTAACCCACATGGATGACGGTGTCATACCTTTGTATGAGGACATAGACACAATCAAAGAAATTATGGAGATTTTGGAAACAAAATATAGGAATAGATTTGAAACTCATGTTCAATTGCTTCTAGAAAAATACAATGCCATCAAGATGAGTGAAGGGGATAATGTGAATGATCACATTAATCAGATGTCCCTAATTGCAAAAAATCTTACTGTGGCTGGTAGCCCAATCTCAGATAAGATGCAAGTGTCAACGGTATTGGATAGTTTACCACTTTCTTGGGATTTTGTTGTTACTGCAATCAACTGTTCAGGCCAAGCATTAACAATGGAGAAACTGCCTACGCTTCTAACTCTTGAACAAGAAAGAAAGGCGAGAAGAAGAGAGTTTGAACTCTTCATCTCTAAAGATGAACACAAGATGATGAAAAATGAAAAATGACAAATAAAAAATCTGAAGAAGAATTTCAAGTAACAAAGATTCAAGAAGTTTAAGACCAAAGTTTGCTACAATTGTAGAAAATAGGGTCACTTCAAGGCAAAATGTGCTAATAGAAATCCAACAAAAGAAGTGAAGAATCATGAACATATTTTAACTGTTACAGAGGTATTATAGCAGAACCAATGACGAGGGACTAGTGGATAGATTATGGAACAACTAGGCATGTTGTCAACTATAAAGATGGGTTCATCAACTTTAGAAACATGCCAACAGTAAAACATAAAATGTATATGGGAAATAATTATTTTTGCAATGTGTTCAGAATAGAAGATTTCAAAGTCCAAACAAGTAAGTCAAGTTTTATGTTATCTAATGTTTTGTTTACACCAAACATTAGAAGGAATCTTAATTCTCTGTCAGAATTGGACAAAAAAGGCTATATAGTCAAATTCAAATTTAGTCATGTAACAATAAGGACCAAATTTAGTCAAATAATTGTAGGTGAAAGGGTTGATGGAATGTATAAAATAATGATCAATAAAATGATGTATTCTTCTTATGTGTATGCTTCTATAAACACGGTTGATTCTTATGTATGTCACTTACGTTTTGGACATATAAATAAAGACAAAATGGGAAGAATAAATCAAAAAGGGTTGATACCTAATTTGAGAGAAATTAATTTTGAATTTCGTACTCCTTGTTTACAAGGAAAGATGGCAAATAAGCCATTTGTCAAACATTGGAAATCATCTGAATTTTTAGAAATAATACATTCAGATATTTGTGGTTCCTTAAGAATCCAAACACATAGAGGAATAAAATATTTCATTACATTTATTGATGATTATTCAAGATATGGATATGTATACCTCCTACTACACAAGCCATAAGCCTTGAATATAAGTTTAAGGAATTTAAGAAGGTAGAAACCCACTTAAGTAGAATAATAAAATCATTGAATAGTGATAGGGGTGGAGAATAGACCCTTAAGGATTTTGACGATTTATGTAAAGATAATGGAATAAGGCACTTTAACACTATACCTCATACACCATAACAAAATGAAATTGTAGAAAGAAAAAACATGACCTTGATGGATATGACAAGGTCAATGTTGGCTCATCCAGGACTCCCTTTAGTATTTGGGGGGGGGGAAGCTTTGAGCATAACTACCTATATATTAAATAAAGTGACTACAAAGAATAAATCACCAACACCTTATGAACTTTGGACCAGTAGGAAGCCAGATCTATCAAATTTGAGAATTTGGGGATGTGAAGCTCATGTTCTAATACCAAAGCCTCTTAGAGATAAGTTCAGTAGTCAAACTTATGAATTCAAATTCATTGGTGACCCTGATAATGGATCTGGTTATAGATTCTATTATAAGGAAAGATGAATTATTGAAAGTAAAGATGCTACATTCATAGAAGAGTTTAAGCCCATTAGTGATTTTGAGAAAATTTTATTGATAAATAAATATGATTGTTAGGGGATTGTAAAAGACATAAACCAAAATGAACATATTGATGAAAGTATTATTGTACCGATTGAACCAAAAGGACATCCTATGATTAGTGGGAGGAAAGGGTCTAGAGAACCTTTTTCCCTGTTTCAGGACCATTATAGTTTAATGGTAGATGAAGATAATTATGAAAAAGAAAATAACATTATTAACGATCCCAAGACATATGATAAAGCAATGAGTCTAGAGGACTCAAATGAATGGCTAGAAGCAATGAAAGATCAAATATCCTCTATTGAAAAGAATGATGTTTGGAAATTAACAGATCTTCCAAAGTATAGAAATGAAAAATGATGTAAATGAGTACTTAAGAAAAAGTACAAAATTGATGGGACACTTGACAAGTACAAGGTTAGGTTGGTAGCAAAGGGTTTTACCCAATAACTTGGGATAGACTTTAAAGACACATATTCATTAGTAGCTAAGTTTGTGTCAATTAGAATTTTAATGACTATAGTTGCATTTATGGATTTAGACTTGTACCAGATGAATGTAAAAACTGCATTCTTTAGTAGAGATTTAAAGGAAGACATTTATATACAACAACCAAAAGGCTTTAAAATATAGAGACAGGGTGGCAAAGTCTATAGATTAAAGAAGTTATTGTATAGACTTAAACAATCCTCAAGGCAATAGTATTTGACCTTCCATAAGGCTATTCTAGAATTAGGTTATGAAATGAACATGTTTGACCATTGTGTATATGTGTGGAAGGAAGATGCTAAGATAACAAATTATCATTATATGTGGATGTATATTGTTGGCCGAAAATGATTTAGAAATGATTAATAAGACCAAATCATATTTGGGTTCTCAGTTTGAGATGAAAGACATGGGTGAAGCATCTTATGTACTAGGTATAAAGATATCTAGAAATTGAGGTTCAAAGATGTTATATTTAGATCAAGAAAGGTATCTTAAGAAGATCCTTAAGAGATTTCGAATGGAAGGGTGTATACCTATTTCTACACCTACTGTTAAGGGAAAAAAATTGGCTAAATAAATAATGTGTCCACAGAATGATCAGGAAAAAGACAGAATGAGTAAAGTACCATATGTCCAAGTTATGTGTAGTTTGATGTATGCAATGATCTGTACCATGCCTGATATTTGCTATGCAGTTGGATTAGTAAGTTGGTTTCAATCTAATCTAGGAGAGACACATTGACAAGTAGTTAAAAGGATAATAAGATAACTGAAAGGAACAAAAAATTATAAACTAGGTTCTGTATCTAGCAAACTAGACATTGTTAGGTTTTCTGCTGTAGATTTTGTAAGTGATCCAGATGAAAGGAAGTCAACCAGTAGTCATGTGTTCCTCTATAACACCCTACACCATGACACATTGTTATACACGTGTCACACTTAGGATGCTAACACATGTCACATAAGTTTTGTACATACATAGTATCACTTTAATGCACATATGCTGATCTGAATGTTAGAAGAACTTTAGAAAGACACTAACAAAAATGTAAAAAAGAATCTATAAGTGAAAGTTATACATTTGGATAGGCATGAAAGTTTAGAGTCCTACGGAACAAATGACAAGCAAAACAGACACCAAACAAAAAAGTTAAAGACAATTTACTAAAGAAAAGAAAAAAAAATGGTTAATGACATGACAATTTCAGAAGTTATCCTAAACGAATGACACAACTTCAGAAGACAATATCAATCAATATTGTAGGAATCACCTTACAAATAATATATGTTTGGAAAGATCCACGAGTCTACTTTTCAATGCGACAAACGGTGAGTGAATTGAAATTTCTTAGAAAATGTTATGACAAAATTTTTAAAAAGTGTTTATGTCTTCTAGTATGTATGAATCAGTAGATTTTGAGGTAACTTTAAAAATACACCAAAAAATATTTAGAACAGATTAAAGAATAAGCCTTATGGATTTGGAAAGATCTTGAAGTCTAGTTTCCAACAAAAAAACGGTGAGTGAATACGAGTTTTGTAAGAAAAGTTATGGCAGTTTTCCCATCGAATGTCTGTGTTAAAAAAATTCTGACAGAATGACATCATCAAAGCAGAAAATTCCGTACAATCATGATTTTTACAAAATTTTAAGGTCTTTTCACTAGAGACCTACCTAAACACGAAATTGGAAAGTATGATTGTTATTTAGGCTTATAAAAATATAGAGACTCATAAGAAATATGATATTTTGAAAAAGTTTTGCAAAAATTGGGATTTTAAAGAGAAAGGAAAAGGAAAAATTACGTTTTACAAAAATTTTGGGATTTTTCTAAAGAACAAAGCTTGAAAGGAATTTTGCATCAACTAAGAGGTAGAAAACACTAAACTAACTTCGTTTTTGATTGCCATAAGTTCTTAAAACTGATCCAAACTATTTTGTAAGAACTACTCTATTTTTTAATGGATTTACAACCGTTCTTCACTAGCTTTGAATTGTTTTGAAAGAAGATAAATTGTTTTGTAAATTCTAAGGTTCTATATTATTTAGATTCATATTTTACATGTTATGGATTATTTTGTTACAAGTTTTAATCCGATTTAAAGTTTTAAATTCAATGATTTTTAAGAGATTTTTCTGTTTTAAAAAGCACAAGTACCTTTAGTTTTGATAATTGTTTTCATAGGATCATATAGACCATTTTCTTATTTTGTAAGCACTGTATATGTTTATATGATTGATTTATGATCTGAATGTGATATGTTCTTCATGATTATTGTAAAAATCTATTTGTTCCATAGTTCTGTAGCTAGGAGGATCAAACATCTATGATCTAAAGTGCTATGAGTTTGCTTATTTTCTACTATAGATTGTTATATGTTTTATTCTTGTACTATTATTATTCTTTGTTATTGTTGATAGTTTTTTGCTATGGTATTGTAATAAGCCACCCTTTTTCATCAAGAGAGATGAAAGATGATACGCATCACACCTGGTTTATAGTGTGAACTGCAAACTCTTCTCACCGGAGGTTAAATGGTGTGATTGGACTCTTCTCATTGAAGACTAAATGGTGTGACTGGACTCTTCTCACCGGAGACTAAATGGTGTGACTGGACTCTTCTCACTGGAGACTAAATGGTGTGACTGGACCCTTCTCACCAGGGATTAAATTGTGTAATTGTTATCTGTATTGGCTTATAGAATTGTTATTTGCATTGACTTATAAAACTGTTATCTGTATTGGTTTATGCATCCATTTTACACGTCTTGTTCTGTTCAGTTAGTTATATGCACTAGTTTTATTCTATTTAGACTGTCTATATGTATGTCTTTTAATGTTTTCAGTTTAGTATACGTTTTTATATGTTAACTGTTTAGTTTCATATATTATTAAAAAGTATGCAACTATCTGTTTCGTTTTGATTGTGCTAAGTCTTGATCCAGTATTCTTTAGTTTATTGTTTCAGCTTGAGATTTGATTTTTAGATGATGGTTTAATTTATATCAAGCTATTAGTTTATGTGAATGAGAATGTTAAGACATGATTATGAATTACTTTCAGGTTTATGGAATTATAAAAATTTTATTATGAGTTGATTATGGGATATGGATGGTTATGATTTATGATATGTAATTCCGCTATGTATGAATGAAAAAAATGAATGAAAAATTTATATGGAATTTACAGATTAATAATGAATGAATGAATGGTTAATGCTATGTGCCAAAATTCATGGCTCTTTTGGTGTGGGTTTTAGGGCGTGATAGAATTGGTATCAGAGCTTTAGGTTTTGAGGTTCTGTAGACATCTTTGATAGAGCTCTGGGTTTTAGACTTAGTAGAAAAATTAGAAACTTTTAGTCTGAAACCTTAGAAAGAAGTATAAGGACAGTATGAACTAGAAAATCATAGAAAAAAAGAACATTAGAACATTGGGATGCGATTTTAGAAATTTATTAAAATTGAAAGTGAAATGATATGATCCACTTTTGATAAAGTTTGACATATTTGATGATAATTTGATACTTTTAGAAAAGTCTGACATTGAGTTTATTTGATTATTTTAAGGAAAAGACGTAATCCCAAATTGGTTTAGAGAGTAGACCACTAGAACCTAGGATTTGAGTTTAAGTTTTAGGTTCTGATTTTAGAAAGATGTAAAGAATTAGAAAAATAGTGAAAGGATTATGATTGATTTGAATCATAAGATGGAGTGTTAAAGATTATGAACATTAGTATCCCTAATTAGCTTGAGATTATATTTAAGAAAATAAAGAAATTTCTTAAAATTATTTCTACCCTTAAAGCATAAAGGTTATTGTAGTAAGGTGGGTTAAGGTACCTAGCTTACATCATAGATGATCAGAATGAGGGATAAAAGATTAATGACATATTTATTGTTATTTTAGTGATGTGTTTCCTGTGAAATTTTCAGGTCTACCACCTGACAAGGAGATTTAAGTTATAATTGAGTTAATGGAAGGATTGTGATTGATCTAATTCTTTTTAGAATGATTAATTTATGGTACTTTGGTGACTATGTGATAAATGATTTGGTTATAAAGAACTCAAAGTATGATTATAAGAATTAATAGACAGAGATTTTGAGCTCCCCATGACGAATAGAACACCCATTTTGTTTGTGAAGAAGAAGGATGAAACCATGGGATTGTTAATTGATTACATGCAATTGAACAAGGTGACAGTGAAGAAATATCTTTTGCTAAGGATAGATGACCTCTTTGATCAATTATAAAGTGTTAAGGTCTTTTCCAATGATGATATTAGGTTCAGATACCATCAACTTCTGATTAAGAATGATGATATTCTAGTTTATTTCAAGAGTTCAGAAGAACATGAAGAACATTTAGGGATTACATTATAGAATTTAAGGAACCATACACTTTATGCTAAATTCAACAAGTGTAAGTTTTGGTTAGATAATGTGATTTTCTTGGGACGTGTGACTTCAAAGGATGGAATTTATGTAGATCCCAAGAAGATTACAACGGTGATAAATTGGTCTAGACCTACGAATGTGATTGAAATCCTTAGCTTTCTAGGGCTAACTGGATATTATAGGAGATTTATTGAGGGATTCTCTAGCATTGCAGGTTCCTTAACAAAATTGACATGGAAGAATGCTAAGTTTAGCTGGGATGAGGCATGTGAGCACAGTTTCCAAGAACTAAAGAATCATTTGGTTTTTACACTGGTCCTCACATTACCATCCAATACAGGAGTAAAATATGTGATCTATAGTGATGCCTATAGAAAAGGTTTGGATTATGTTTTGATGTAAGAGGGGAAAGTCATTTCCTATGTGTTTAGACAGCTTAAGCTTTATGATCAGAATTACCCAGCACATGATTTGAAATTAACTGTGATTATTTTTGAAAATATGGAGGCATTACTTGTATGAAAAACCTTGTGAGATTTATATAGATGACAAGAGTTTGAAATATTTATTTTCACAGAAGGATCTGAATTTGAGACAGAGAAGATGACTTGAGTTGATTAAGGATTATGATTGTACTATCCTTTATCATCCAAGAAAGGCCAATGTCGTTGCTAATGCTTTGAGTCAAAAATCCTCTGACAAATTGGCATGTGTTATGACACATCTTAGAATTCAGCCCGTGTTGAATGATAAGATCAAGGCAGCTCATAGTTCAGATCTTTAGATTTAGAAAATTATAAAAAAAGGTCAACAAATGATAGAAAACATATTTTTCTATTAAAGAAGATGATTTTATTTGGTATGGTAAAAGGTTGTGTGTACCTAATGACTCCGAACTTAAGAGAGAAATCATGGAAGAGGCGCTTGGAACAACATATGCAGTTCATTCAGGAAGTACCAAGAAGTACAATGACCTGAAAGAGTTTTATTAGTGGAATTACATGAAGAGGGAAATTACGGATTTTGTATCCAAGTGTTTGACTTGTCAGGTTGTAAAAGTCGAACACTAAAGGTCAGTAGGATTATTACAACCATTGGAAATTCCTGAATGGAAGTGAGAACACATCTCTATGGACTTTGTTAGTGGACTACCCAAGACTAGGAAAGGATTTGATTCTGTCTGGGTTGTTGTGGACCGACTGACTAAGTCTACCATTCCTTACCCGTTCGGGTAAATTACTCACTTGATAGATTGGCCAAGTTGTACATTGATGAGATCATGAAGTTACATAAAATTATGGTTGGAATTGTTTCAGATCGTGATCCATGATGTACTTCAAGATTCTGGAATAGTTTGCAACAAGCTTTGGGAACTAAGCTAAATTTTAGTATGGCTTTTCATCCGTAGTCAGATGGACAGTCAGAAAGAACCATACAAACTTTAGAGGATATGTTGAGAGCTTGTGTTATTGATTTAAAAGCAAGTTGAGATGATTACTTACCATTGATCAAATTTGCTTACAACAACAGTTACCAAGCTAGTATATAAATGGCACTTTTTGAAGCTTTGTATGGAAGAAAGTGTAGAACACCGATATATTGGGAAGAGATTGGTGAAATAAGGTTACTTGGACCTGAATTAATTCATGTGACAACTGAGAAGACCAAGGTTATTTGTGAGAGATTATTTACAACACAAAGTAGGTAAAAGAGTTATGTTGATTAGAGGAGGAGGGAACTTGAATTTTAGATTAGAGAACATATATTTTTTAAGGTATCACCATCAAAGGGTATCACGAGGTTCGGAAAGAAAGGGAAACTTAGTCATAGATTTATTGGACTGCTTGAAATTCTAAGGAAGATGAGTGACATTACTTATAAACTAATTTTATCGTTGAATTTGTCACATGTCCACAATGTGTTTTATGTATCCATGCTAAGAAAGTACATGTGTGATCCATCACATGTGTTAGAATCAGAACCACTTCAAATCAATGAAGAATTGTCCTATGATGAACAATCGGTTTAAATCTTGGACAAGAAAGAACAAGTTCTTCATTCCAAGGTGATTCCGTATGTGAAGGTATTATGGAGGAACCATTCTCTAGAAGAAGCAACTTGGGAAGGCGAAGACGAGATGAAAGAAAAGTATCCACACTTATTTTGCACCTAAGGTATGTTAAATTCAGGGACTAAATTTATTTTAAGGAGGGGGAGAGTGTAACACTCCACACTATGACACACATATTATTGTACACATGTCACACCTAAGATGCTAACATATGTCACATAAGTTCGGTACACACATAGTATCACTTTAATGCACATATGTTGATCTGAATGTTAGAGCAAATTTAGAAAGACACTAACAAAAATGTAGAAAAAATCTACAAGTGAAACTTATACCTTTGGATATGCATGAAAGTCTAGAATCTTACGGAACAAATGACAAGCCAAACAGACACCAAATGAAAAGGTTAAAGGCAATTTATTAAGCAAGGGAAAAAAGGGGTTAAGGATATGACAATTTCTGAAGTTGTCACAACCAAATGACACAACCTCAGAAGATAGTATCTATCAATCCCGTAGGAATCACCTGAAAAATAATATATGCTTGGAAAGATCTATGAGTCTACTTTCTAATGCGACAAACAGTGAGTGAATTGAAGTTTCCTAGAAAACGTTATGGCAATTTTTCCAAAAAGTGTCTATGTCGTCTAGTATGTATGAATTAGTAGATTTTGAGGTAACTTTAAAAATACACCAATAAATATTTAGAAGGAATTAGAGAACAAACCTTATGGATTTGGAAAGATCTTGAAGTCTAGTTTCCAACAAAAGAAACGGTGAGTGAATTCGAGTTTTGTAGGAAAAGTTATGGACATTTCCCACTGAATGTTTGTGCTGAAAAAATTCTGGCGGGATGACATCATCAAAGCAGAAAAGGAAGGTGAAAGTGTATGGAGTACTTTATAAAAGGAAGGCCTTACTCCACTAGAAGGTGAGAGTGTAGGGAGTACTTAATAAAAAGAAGGTCATACTTCATAAGAAGGTGAGAGTATAATGGAAAAGAGAAGCCACATGTGTTCAACCATAACCAAGTGGGAGATGTATAAACGTAGGGGTGGTCATAATTGACCACACCCAAAATGAGGAGACCCTTAAAGATTGGACTCTTGAGATAAGGTTGTGATGTTTGAGAAACATTACAACTTCTCATGAAGAGTCCTCTTAGAATATGCAAGTCCTTGAGAAGATTTATGTCTCCTCATAAAGAGTCCTCTTGGATTATGCAACTCCTTAAGAAGAGTTGTGTTGGTTTCCAACCAACACAACCTTATCCATTCTCTCTCATGAAAGTTGTGTACATAGAGAAAGATGTTAGAATAGGTGTCCTGACAAAGCCATCATAGATACTTTTTATGTTATTTTATTTGTTTGACATTTATAATAAAATATTTTAGT
>JAOXJP010067980.1:0-15411 GCA_025762735.1 Platanus orientalis
AAACCCTAATCTCTCTCAAAAGCATCAACAGGACTTTGAGGGTCCATATTTTAGAACTCCATTCATGTCATCAGTAAGTTTTCCATCTCCTGTAAGTTTTTTTGCATTAAAGCACTACAGTTGGAAAAATTATCATTTTGCCCTTCTACCTTCCGAGGCTCAATACTCACCATCTGTCATCCAGATCACTGAGTCTCTTGACCTACATAAGCCTTCTAGTCAAGAAGCATCACAGGCAAAGAATTCATATTTTCACTTTTTTTGACCCGCACAAAAAATTACCATTTTACCCTTTCTACTTATAGGATGACCCCTGGACCCTCAAAGGACCCTTGGAGCCTCTCCTGTGGTTCAAATGATATAATTTTAGATCCTATGCATCCCTGAGTCTCTCTTATTCAAGGAACTTATCACAGGTCAAACACTGCTCGAGAATAACAACAACCAATCTCTTAATCTGTGATAACCCTGACCGTGAAATGACCATTGTCAGAGCTCTCAGAAACTCATCTAATCTCCGAATTTAGAAAGATCAGTCGCCGTATCTCGACCTCGACCTTAGCTTCAAATCTCTAGGTCTAAGAAAAGAGTTTCAAAGTCTTAAACCTCTGTAAAATCTTAAATCTTCCTTAAAAGGTCAAAAGGCTATTTTTCCACTTTTTACTCTTTTCGAGCCAGAATGCTCCCTTGGCATCCAAATCAAGATCAATTGATGTCCATTTCTTCAGAATCACGACACTTTCAAAAAGATGTCTAAGGAGCCAGGGCTTTCACAAAATCTATCCACCAAGATTCCCTCAAATACTCTAAAAAGCATGGAAAATCAAGTCTAAAAACTAGGTGCTCCAACGACTCCCGGGAGTGCACCGGAAATCAGAAATTCAGATAGTCAGTGGCCACACCACAATAAATTTAGAGTCACGAAACTATCAGATCCATGCTAATTTGTAGAAAATCCATGACCCAAGCAATTATTTCTACCCAAACCTAAAAAAAGCATGTTTTATTTGTATTTGGCACACGAAATGCCCTTAAAAGTTCCTCGGGACTCAGAACAAGGTAAAATCAGAGCCATTTTCTTAGAATCTTCCCTATCCTCAATAAGGCTTTTCACCAACCCCTGATTCAAGAAATGATTAGCCATTCAATTCCACTCAGCTTCAGGCAGCTATAGAAACCTGATTCCGTTAAGCGACTTTGCTTCGAAAAACCCTCGATGACTGCCCAAGAATCCAACAGCCAATCTATCAATTTTTATGGTTTAAAGATTCCTCAAATTTTAAATCCTCTAAATATAGCCTAAAGTGGCACTTTACAGAAGAACCAGCAGCATCCCCTATACAATTTTGTCAAACTGTTCAAAAAATGGTTTTTAACCTAATTTCCTACTTGGGTTCCGTAATCTAGCGCAGTCAGAGGCTGTGTATCACCTAAACCTGGGAGAATCTATCCTTAGGCCACCCTCTAATCAATTTTACCATATTTCCCTTCTAGTTTACATCTGAGAGCTTTTTTAGCCAAAAAACCATGATTTGACCCCCTTGCCCTTTTCGTAATTTGGTTATGACTGGACCAAGACAACCGGAGCATCTGAGACTTTTGAAAATGACTGACTGGGCTGAATTTTGAGCTCGGGAGATCACATGGAGTGAGGACAGCGATAGGGTTCAAAAAAATCAGAAATTGAGATATTTTGCAAAGATTAGCTAAAGTAAGATAGTTTGCATTTAATGCATTCTTATCATTAGCTAATCATTCATGCCCATTAGATTGAAATCTTGAAATTCTCTCTCTCACTCACCACCTTTAGATCTCCCTCTTGAATTTCAAATCCCTAGTGAGCCCCTTGGAACCTCCCATTTGGCATCTCCCATTACCCCCTTGAAAAAAGCAACAAATGGAGTTGCCTTAAAAGGCATCTCCCATGCTCCCCTTCCACCTCACCAATCCATGTCAAACAAACACAAACAAATTCCCACCCTCCACCTCATTTTCAACTTAGATTAATCCTAGCCTTCCACCTACTTGAACTTAGATCTAATCCTAGCCCTACACTACATCTAGGATAAGGATGATCCCCACCCTTGATCCTATCTCTAACCCAACCCTCCATTCAATCAAATTGGGGCTATAAATTGCCCCAATTTCATGGTGAACAGGGTTGACAACTATAAACCCTAAATCAAAGAGAAAAAGAGGAAGAAAAGTGGGAAAAGCTTAGATCCACCCCCAACCCTTGGCTAGGTAAGCCTAACCCTGTCCAAGCTTAGATCATTTAACAACTATTATGCTACCCAATTTATGCTAGAGCACTACTCTAAATCGGATACAAGGTAGAGGCTCAACAGCTTTTATCTTGCTCTTATTTTCAACCTATTTTAGTGCTGAATTTTTTTTGAATTTTGTACAAGGCCTCTTAAGCCAAATTTTGACTATGTTATAATAGACATATAGAGGTAGTTTTGTATTTAATTTGGTAATTTTTTAAGCTATGGAAGGCCTCCAAATAGCCCCCCAAATAGACTCCAAAAACTGGGTCTTTTGAGACCCAATTTGTAGGAATACTTTTGATTTTTATTTTTGATGATTCATGCATGATTTTGAATTCAATTTTTTATATGTTATTCCTCTATATGTCTGTCATAAGCGTGCTTAATTTTAGGATTTTTTTAAAACCCTAAAGGCTCTAAAATCGAGAAATACAATTACTGGATTTTCTCCTAGCAACTAACGCCTTTTTTGTGAATTAAAAATAGGCATTGAGAATATAGGTGTTAGGGATAAATTTTAGGCGTTGAGATCTGGGACCCACCCCAGGGAGCCCTGATTATCCTAGAGCCTATTCCAAGGCATTTTCTGGCGAATGAGACCCATCATTGTGCACCAGCACCTCTATGGGCCCTTATTTCTTCCCAACGCCTAATTTCAATAATCAGGCATTTGACAGAAATTCTAGCATTGGGATGGATTTCAGGTGTTAGGCCTAGATCTTAAAATATTTTTTTTTTTTGAAAATTAGTTAAGTGTTGAGTCTGCCCTAGGGTTAGGCCTAAGACTCAAGAGAAACCCCCACTTCTGGGCTCCACTTAGGTGGCCCAAAAACCCAAAAAGTTGCTGGTTTTACACCCAAAGCCTGTTTTTCTCCTAAATTAAAATTCAGGCGTTGAACAAATAGGCGTTAGCCCTGTAACAGATGACTGATTGGCCGATTTTGGGAGATTATATCTCCACATGGCCTGAGCCTAGGACCCTTAGGGTTGCACAGTGAAACCCCAGGAGACTTCCCCTATCCCTAACTCAGGGTTCCACAGTGCTGGGACCCCTCCAAACACCTTAAATAATAGCATTAAAGTGCCTACTTGGTCAGGTTTCCCAATGCCTATTTTCACCCTAAATTAAATTCAAGTGTATGGAAAACATGCATTAAGATGAAAAATAGGTGTTAGGCATGTAACTCATAAAAATTTAACTTTTTCTTTTCTCCCCCTTTTCCTAGGGTTGATTCCAAACCCTAAAAGGGCTCATAGTTAGCCATTTAGAGGGATCAATCATCCCTCTAAAGACCAACACCTTGAGGGGTTCTCCTATAGACAAAAAGGTCAAAATTAGGAACAGTTTCTGGACTGTTCACAGGCTAAAGCCTGTTTTCACCCTGAATTAAAATTTAAGCATTAAGAAAATAGGTATTGAGAGCAAAAACAAGTGTTAGGCCTGAGAAAAATCCAGCAAACCTTTGATTTACATAAAAGGACTTTAAACACTCAAATTCGTAACTAATAAGGCATGATTATGAACACAAATTCAAGAGCCATATGAATGGGAGAAGCCACCCTAAAAGGTGGGTATTTACGGTGCCTAACACCTTCCCTAAATGCAACCAAACTACTTACCCTAATCTCAGGAACCTAGACCAATACCAGGAGTTAAACCCTAGACTTTCGAGTCTAGTTTTCCTTCTTTTTTCCCGAAAAGAAGGACCGACGTCCAACTTAATCGGTTAACCCCGAGTTGGTGGTGACTCCGAATAAAATCCCGAACCCCCCCTCCCAAGAAGAATCCGAAAGCCAACAAGGCAAGACAGCAGAACTGATGCCCGAGGTGGGCCACGTATGGATTGCCATCCGCTGATGTCTACAACTATTGTATCTGAGGGGAAATAATGTTAAAAAAAAAGCTAGGGTTGAGTTGGCTAATAATACTACTATATTTGAGTCATCTATGGTTAAGGCAGGAGGTGTATCATGTATAAGCCCTACTTTGATGGCCAATTCAACCTTTACGACTTTATCGACAACCTCAGCGAAGTTTCTCTATGAGGCGATTAGGAGCATCAACTGGTAAGTGGGACCCAACGTTCTTAAAAAGGTAAATATCATGTCCTTTTTAGACATAGGGTGTTTTAGGTTGAAGGTTCTCAGTCTCTATCTATAAGCAAAATCCTTGATATTTTCCCTTGTGAGGGGTCTCATCCCTTCTACCTCTTCCCTGGTTGGTAGCATCTTGAGGTTAAACCTATAGTGGTTGAGGAATGGCCGTGTGAAGGCCCTTCATGTGTTGATATTGCTCTTGTCCTAGCTTGCCAACCACTTACCTATATTCTTTTCTAAGTTATGGCCAAACATTTATACTAGGATGCGCTCATCATGTCCCCATTGGAACATGGCATTATAGTACATGCACAAGTGCATCCTTGGGCAGGTGGTATCGTCATACTTCTTGACATTGGGCATTTGGAAGTTTGGTACTAGCACACCCCCAAGGTGGATATAGAAATCCTCAAAGTCCATAGACATAGGGAATTACCCCCTTTTCATTAGCTCTACTTCCGTTGTGAGCTTAGCCAACCTTATATTGGTCTCGTCCTCTTTGGGAGGGGTAGCAACCTCTTTCCCTTTCCTGCTTGATATTGATGGCCCATATTGCTCCTCTAAGTCAAACATTGGGCGATGCTCTGGTTGTATATATGTGCTAGTCCAAAGTGGGGTTGTGACATAGATGAGGCCCTACTTGTAGGACTGACCAATAGGTAAGCCCAGTTGAAAAGAACTAGAAGATGGTGGTTCGAAGACTATACCATGGCCATGATGCCCTCCCTACCTCAACAAATATTCATACATCACATTCTCAAACTCAATGAGTGTAGGGATCCGAGGCAGCTCATCATTGCTAGATTGGTTGTGGGGTGGTAGAGAAGTTTGGGGTGGTGAAGAAGAAGAACCATGTGTAGGGGTAGCTGTCCTACCATGCCTGGACATAAAGTCCCCCATCATTCGTTTGATCTCAGATTTGTACCTATCTGAGAGGATGTCTTCAGGACCCACCCGATTAGGAGGTGGGTTTCCTGATGACACCTTTCGATGGGTAAGAGGTGTGGCACTTGCTGTAGGTGGATGTGTCGACTTATGGGCCATGGCTTCGCTAAATTATGCCTTCTTTTTCTGCTATCAAGTCTCTAGGGGAGCTATTGTAGCTCTTTTGACTTTGCTGAGAGAAAGGGATTCATTATTATCTTTAAAGGATTCATTCTTTACATTCATTCATATTTAATAGCTAAATACTTTTAACAAGTGCATGGGTCATACAGGTGAATTCATGTTCCTTTATTAACAACAAGATTTTTTTGGAAATAAAATTTTGTACATAAATATCGTAAATGGTTACAAACGAAAGGGGTACTTATCCCATTACATCAAAAATGAAAATACAAAGAAGAAATCTAGAGATCAGGCACCACTAGAGGTGGTGGTGGAGGTGGCACTGGTTCGTAGCCCAAAGAGAAGATATGTTTTCTCAGCTCGTGAACCCATGACTGTATCCACTGATCCTATATAAAGGCCATGTTTTTTCTACGCCTTATCTCAACTCCCAAATCATCATGTGAGGTCTTATTATCATTGAGCTCACTCTTTAGGGAGTGGATGAGCTCAGACTGGGTCTCATTCCAATGTTGAGTGCAATCATGCAAGATCTCGGCCTCTATACGTAGATGTGACTCAGCCTCTAAGATAGCCTTGGTTTAGGCATGTAAGGCCCGCTCTTCAGCTAAGTCTAGTAGAGCTTGCTCATACTCCATTTGACTATGAGAAGGCTCTACATGTGATGTAGGTGATGACTTATATCATGGCCTCTTGTTTAAGGAATCCGATGCGATAGGTGTGTTGGGCCATACAGGGGGTCCGTGAAGGAGAAAATGTTCGTAGGATGATGACATCGCTTGCACTTTTATAGATACAAGTGGTAATTGCCAAGTAGCTCTAGTATGCGAGTTGTCCCATAATGTAGGAGACTATATGTAAGTACGTGTACGATGGTCAAGCTTAAGTCTATCTTTGAAGACTGTAGAGAAGTCGAAGAGATCTTGCCTAAGGGCAAATTATCGAAGGACACGTATGGGTACATAGGGATTGCTTTAAAAAACCCCCTATAATGACCATCTATGTATGATCTTTGGTGAACAGATGTGGGTAGTGTGCTTTGTGCCACTTGACCCGCCAAGTGACATGTTCAGGAAACACATTGGATAGTAGACTCTGATAGTCAGATGTCATGGTTTTGATTGGAAAAGGCCGATTATTGACATGTACCTGTACTGGAGTCAAATCAGGAGATACATAGGTTGAAAAAGATGATAAAGTGGTCACATGTTCCTGAAGCCAAGCCTATAAGAAAGTTGGACAGCCATATAACTGACCTCGTCGATGTTAAGCACAATGAGAGAGACTGGAGATAGTCTTGGATATGATCATAGGTGTTAGGGTCTTCTTTTGTAAGTGTTGCCCTAAGATGTTGAGAAGGACACCATTGATATGATGATGGTTGTGTGATAATAAAAGTTGTCCTGAGATAACCAAGGTGAATGCTCTGAATTTGGTCAGGTCTATAAAATCACCAAACTTCTTCCAACTTCTCTCTAATAAGGGGTCGAAAGGACAAAATATATATTCCCTTAAAGCTTCTTTAAGCAAGGAAGCTTTGGAGATTCCCAATGAATAGAAGTCTCTGAAGTAGTTAGGCTTGTGGGTCGAGATTATGGCATCAATGCTAAGGCAATGTTGTCAATCTAAGAAGGACTCGAGCTCTTCGATGGTGGGTGTGAGCTCTTGTCCTCCAAAGAGGAAAACCATAGACAAAGGGTCCCAAAATGAGGTGGCTACCTCTAATAGTGGCCAATCCAAATTGATCTATGTTAGTGTCAATGTTGCTTTAAGCCGACTTTGGTTATTCCAAATTTCCCATTCCTCAAGGGGAAGGGCAATTAGAGCATTTGCAAAATTTATGGATGTTGTGGAGTATGAATCCAAGCATATAAGCTTTTGATCCATGTTTATAGACACGAGTATAAACAAAGGGTAAAAAACTTCATTTTACAATTAAAAGCAAAATTCTATAGAAATTAAGCCTAACACCTGAATTTTGCTCCAATGCCTAAATTTAATTAAATTAGAATTCAAGCATTAAGAGTATAATCATGCATTGGGACAGTTACGGGTAAAGATGCCTAATGCCTGAATTCAATTAAAATTCAAGCGTTGAGAACACAATTACGCATTAAGAGCGGTTACTAGAAAAAAAATGCCTAACGCCTAAATTTACATCAATACCTGAATTTAATTCAATTAAAATTCAGATGTTGAGAGCACGATTAGGCATTGAGAGCAGTTAAAGTTTTAAATGACCCGTGAACGTGCCTTTGTCCATTACGCTATCATTTTCAAATTTTCAGTTATAAACTGAGAGAAAAAATTTTAAGAAGGCTTTCTCTTCTTCCCAATCTCAATTATTTTGGAAAATCTTCTTCAACAATGAGTCAAGGTGGATCAAGCCAACATTTCCCACTTCTCTCCACATAAGAGACGGCCTTGTGGAAGAACCCGGTGGCAAAAGAGGTGAGTTATGATTTATAGATTCATCTTTCATTCATTTTTTTTTCATTTTTAGATGAGTTCTTCAAATTCTTAGAGAGTTTTTGCTAAGATTTCATAGGTTCCTTTCGATTTTTGTAAATTTATTGGATTTTCTTGAATTTTCAATGTCAAAAGGATTTTCAACAAAATGATTTTTATTAATTTATAATTTAGAATAATTTAATGGTGTTTTTAAAGAATTTCTAAATGAAAAATGTTTGGCCTGGCGCCTGAAATTAGCCTTTAAAAATTAGGTGTTGAAAATTCAAGCGTTATTTTGAAATTTAGGAGTTGGTAAAAATTCAAGAGTTAGGTCTAAAATTCAGATGTTAAGTGAAAATTCAAGCATTAGGACTAAAGTTCAAGCGTTAAGCCAAAAATTCAAGTGTTATGCCAAAAATTCAAGCATTAGGCCTGCAACCAAAATATTTTATTTTAGTATTTTTAATTTTCTTTTATTTTATCATTATTTAACTCATCTATTGTGTATTTTATGTGAAAATTATAGAAAAAGTAAGCATAGGTCTTGGTTGGGGGTTAAGGCCTTGTGGGAGAGCATGTGCTCTAAGGTCCAGGACTAAGTGCATGACTTAGGCTTTGGGCCTTTTCTGAGCTTGCCCACATTGAAGGTGGACAAAGCCCTGATGATGGCGCTCTTCGAGAGATGATCGCCGATCACGCAGACTTTCAACTTACCGATGGAAGAGATCGGCATGCCCCCCCTTAATTTTTTATGATGACAGGGCTTTTGATGGACGACACACCCCCTCCTTCCATTGATGATGCCGATGTGGAGTTACTGATGTCCTACTTGGGGCTGCAGCTAGTCGAGTATTACAAGGGCACCAAGGGTGTCCTTGCCTCATGGTTCAAGAAGAACTACATGTGAGTTACCAATGAGAGTACCGAGGCTTCACCCGCGCCTTCCTCATCTACATGTTGACCCGCTTTATCTTCTAGGGGAAGAGTGACCGAGTATACTTTCATTTGCTATTGGGGTTAGAGGACTTAATTGAGGTCAGCACATATAGTTGGGGTAGACCCACCCTTGGGTGGATGTACACCAATATGAGCAAAATCTTAGCTGGATAAGGCTCACATGTCTTCCTGGGTCTGTACTTCCTCTAGGAGGTATAACTTTACTTTCACCTTTGTTATTTCCTTTTATTTTCTTTACTTTCCCTATCATATATGCTATTTAACATTTTGAATTTTGTTTTTGCATGTATGGTGCTATGAGCACTTCCCATCATTAACCCCTACATGGAGGCACAAGGAGGTGTTTCCCTTCCCTTTCTTAGCAAGGTGAAAGGTCTCCAACACCCACCACAAAGTCATAAGCCTATCTTCATCTTCTGATAGGATTTAGACCTCCTGATAGCCACTCAGGTAAGTACACAACTTTACCTTTTCATTTAATTATTTATTTTACTTTTGAAAACCATATTCTAAATTCTATCTACTTTGTGTAGGTCAAGAGGCGCCCTTAGGCCAGGTGGGTCTTGGAGAGGGCTACTGCTCTTGCCAGGTCTCGGCTTGGACTTGGTCCCGTCAGAGGATCTTGTTGATAGCCATTGATAAGATCACTATGTACCTCAGGGAGAGGTGCTAGCATCAGGTAAGAGTGGGAGTGGAGGATTTCGTGGTCCCATACTTGCTCCCTCGGGTTATCAACACTAAGGGTTAGGCCAAGAGAGGTGAGATAGGCATTAATGCCTCAGTCCTTTTGAAGTGGGGTAGGGATTATAGTGATTGGTGGGCTAGTCAGTCTTCTAGGCCTTTAGGCGGCCCTATCGAGCCCCAGGTGAGTTGATTTTATTTTTGAAAAATTTTCTATTTCATTTCCTTTCTTTTCCTTTAAAACATTTGATAATGATTTAATTGCTTTGTTTTGTCAGGCAGCAGAGGTTGGAGCCCAACCTGCAGACGAGCCCGTACCTCCCACCAAAAGAGGAAGGAAAAGAAAGGCTGATGTAGTTGAGCTAGATTTAGCAAGGATGGTGCCTAAGGTGGTGACAGTGGCCAACCTTGAGGGTGGAGCGACAAAGGAGCTCTTGCCTGATGCTGAGCTCCCAGAGGAGTGGGTGCCTCTAGAACCTATGACCCAAGTATGACTTAGTTTATTTTATTAATGTTTCTTTGTTAAATTGTAAATTTTAAGATGTTTGATAAAGTTATTGACTTATGCAGGTCCCGAGGGAGGTGTATATGAATGTTCTCCAAAAGCTAGCAAGGTGCTTTGCCTTGGTGGGAAAAAAGCACCAGACATATCTAATAGAGGTCTTTGCTCTGAAGGAAGGGCATAAGAAGGAGGTTAAGGAGGTACTAGTAGAATTTTTCTTTTCTTCTTCCCTTTTCATTCAAAGTATTCTTTCTAATGATGCTTTGTTTTATTTTAACATCTCTTTGAACTGTCTTGCAGTTGTTGAAGCAGATCCCTATTCCTAGGGGTGGAGATGGTGACAAGGGAGATACTGAGATGCCCTCTACGTCTGTCGGGGTTAAGACAAAGGTGCGCACGGACTTAGTGCCCACTGACATTGTGCACATGGCCCCTCTCCAGACAGATGAGAGTCCTCTTGAGACTGGATTAGGAGAAGGCACTACCTTGCCTCATGGTGATGCCATTGTCCGCTTTGAAGTAGGCCAATCATATTCCAAAAAGAAGAGGCATATGGGGAGGAAAGGGATAATAGAGCAAGTGGACAGTGGCTATGATGGATGATCTAGGCATATTGGATTTTTTTATCTTTAAAAGAGACACACTCAGACATTTTAGTTGTTTATTATATGCTTTTATTATTTTATCTTTGAAAGACTTGGATGTAGTTATTTGTTCACTTTTGATGAAGTGGTCTGTGTGTTCTTTTTTACTTGTGGAATGTCTACATGATCTGCTCATTCACATTACTTATATTAAGCAAAAGGGGTGAGATGTATCCAAATTTAGATTATAAGGTAAAATCTGTCTTAAGTTATCTAGAAAAATATGCTTGGATTTTTTAAAAAACTAGACATGAATTACTGGTTATGTTAATTTATCATGCAAGCACACAATAACGGTTTAAACAATCAAGTCCTAAAGATAGACCTTTAATCTATTTAGTGTATCCTAGGAAACTATACCTAAAAATGACTACATATGCATGCATCTTTGAAATTCTATAAGCCAAGATACCAGTCTAAGCACCTCCGCAAAAAAGATCGCATAATGGGATGACTGACTTGGGTAACTCGGTGTGGCCGCACTAACGTAGCAACCATTGCTTAGACATTGTTCCCATTCTATGTGTGATCCAATGTCTGCCCATTGGTGGGTAATGACCTAGATAGGGTTAATATACAAGTGATATATTGGTGCAATGTCATGTCCTCAGACTCATTTTATGCAAAATGTGAAAAATAACAAGCAAGTGTTCATACAAGTTATTCAAGGAGGAGTTTAGTCCTGCTAACTAATTTAATCTGTCCTAGATATAAAATGAACATGTTTTCTATTATAAGCATACAGGTTTGATTAATGTTTAAGATGGAGTGTTATCCTAACTAACTAATGGAGTGCTCTAGATCTAATCGAAAGCGATGTAGACATGTAAGAGAAAGCATATAAATAAATCAAAGCATGTATTTATGGTATTTTAAACAAGTATATGTTCCAAGATCAGACATTCCCCAGTAGAGTCTCCATTTTGTGGACATTGGGGTTCAAGGGGGTTTAAATTCCCCTGCTCGCTAGTAGTTTCTGGGCCCACTCTTCGATGCGCGATGCCAGTGCGTGAAGGTTGTTAACCTTTTTACAAGACGGTTAGACTTTTCTAGGAGTCACCACCAACTCGGGTGTATCCAAGGGAGTTAGACATTGGTTCTCCTCTTCGAGGGAAGAAGGGAAGTCTAGACCTGGAGGTCTAAGGGTTTAACTCCTAAGATTGGTCTACTTTCCTGAAATAACTTGTAAGTTACCTAGTTGTATTTGGGGAAGGTGTTAGGCATACCAAATACCCACCATTTTAGGGTGGTTTTTCTTATCTATACTTGTTTAAGAATACCATACAATAAATGCTTGTAGAGGAAATTAGAGTGTGCAGGTTTTTGAATTTTCTACAGGCCTAATACCTGAATTTACTTCCCACGCCTAAATTTTCAACGCATGGATTTAATTCAAGGAAAATTTTGGCATTAGCTTCTAAAAAATTTAGAAACATGCATTTTTAGGTTAAGCCATTTAATGAATAGGAGAGGCCCCTTGGGTTTATTACTTTTAGAGGGGTGGTGGACCCCTCTAAAGTGTCCATTTGCTAGTTTTAGGGCTGGAATTAACCCTAACACAAAAGGTAAGAAAGGAGAAAAATCTGTATTTTTATGTGTCTCACGCTTAACACCTAAATTTTAACCCAACACTTGTATTTTCAATGCCTGAATTTTATTCAGGGTGAAATTCAAGCGTTGAAAGCTTATCAGATCAGCATTTTAATCTACTTTATTTGGGTGTTTTTGTAGGTCCTAGTGCTACGGGACCCTTGGATAAGGATAGAGGATGTTCTATAAGGTCACATTGTATAACCATCAAGGCTTTTATAGGTGCAAAGATATGCCCCCCAGAAGAGGGTAATTTGGTCATTTGACATAGGCTTAACCCTTGAATTTTAAAGTTAACGCCTGAATTTTTAGGCGTTAAATGCTGACTAGATCAGCAACTTAGCCTAAATTTTTCCAGTGCTCATCTAGGTCCCAGAGCTATGGGACCCTTGCAGAAGGGTAATGAGGGTTGTCTAGAGTCGAAGGGGCCAATCCTTGAAGGTGGGACCCTCATATAGATGAATATTTGCCTACTGGAAGAGGGCAATATAGTCATCCTATACAGGATTAACACTTGAATTTTAGTCTAATGCTTGAATTTTTAATGCTTGAATTTAATTCAGGGGAAATTTTGGCATTGAATGCTGAAATCAACAACTAGCCTTGGGTTTTGGGCCACCCTTATGGGGCCTAAAGGGGTGGGTTTCTCCTGTGTCTCTAGGCTAACCCTAGCTCATAGACATAACTTTAACAATTTAGAAAAAAATGATTTTCAACACAAACTTAATGCTTGAAATCCACCCAAAAGCCTGAATTTTTCTACCCAGCTCCTGAAATTAAATTCAGGCATTGAGAGAGAAATTAGGACCCATAAAGGTGCCTGAGCACAAGGTTGGACATCAGAGAGTTGAGATACCCTAAGAATAGGTTTAGAGAAAATCAGAGCTCCCTAGGGTGGGTCCAATATCTCAACGCCTGAATTTATCCTTAACGCCTATTTAGAAATAAAATTCAGGTGTTAGTTATTGGTAGCAAACCTAGTAGATGGATTTCTCGGATTTTCAGGCCCTTAGGGGTTTTAAAAAAATGTAAAATTAGAGGAAAATATAAACAGGTAATTGATTAAAAACATACATGAAATTTAGACCAAGCTTATGTCTACAAAAATCAATAAAAAATACACAATATATTAGCAAAATTAGGTCACAAAAAGTTTATAATTTTGGGGTCTGCTTGGGGGCCATCTCGAGACCCTACTCATCTTGAAAAATCACCAAATTTTTAACAGAATTAGGCTTCCCTCTTGGGAACATTATACAAAAATATGAGCTCATACTAAGCTATACAAAATTCATAAAAAATTATGTAGTATGTAGGGGTCAAAAATAAACACAAATGGAGATTGTTGAGACTCCACCATGTAACCCGAATTGAAGCAGTTAATTGAAATAAATTGAATAGCATAACATCATGTAATTAAAACTATATGAACTAAATAAGCTAACTAAAGCAAGTCTAGGTCTTACTTGAAGTGGAATAGGGGTTGGGGTCCAAATCTTTAAGCTTTCTTCTTCTTCTCTTCTTCCTCTCTTCTCTTTTTTTTTCTAAAGGAACCAGCCCTTTTTTGCACGAATTTGGGGGCTATTTAGTTTCATTGATGGCTAGGATTGAATCTCAAATGATCAAGGTGGAGGGCTAGGATTAAAAGTGGAGAGGAGGGGTGAGATTGATTTGGTTTTGTTTGCAAGGATGGGTGTCATTGACAAGGGGAGGGCCACGATTTGTTTGGTTTTGTTGAGTTAAGGGTGAGGTTTGAGGTGTTTTTGTTCACTTGGATTGATGACATGGACAAAGGGTGGGCTAAGATGCCCTTTGGTGTAGTGTGGTTGGTTGCAAAGATCAAAGGCAATCTCCAAGATGCTAAATAGAGAGAGGTGAGGGGTTTCATGGTGATTTGAAATTCAAACCTCAGATCCAAGGGTGTGTGATGGCGGTGCACCTAAAAATATTCCAATCCAAGGGGTTTTGAGTTAACCTTAAGGTGTGAATGCATTAAATGCCATTAATGAGCCAAAACCCTAACGTTTTGGTTCATTAATGTACAATGATTACTTTTCAATAATTTTGACCTCTTACTATGTGATCCATTCTTGGGAGCTACCAAGCTCGGAAAGTTACAAACTTAGTGCTGGTTTTGAAGTCACAGACATTCCAGTCACGATGGACTAGTCAGAACCAAATTACAATAATGGTAAGGGGGAAAAATTAGGGTTTTATAAACCTGAAAAGCTCTCAAATGACTATTGGAATGGAAAGATGGTAAAATTGATCCTAAAAATCTTCAAATGAAAGATGACCCTTGGTTCAGATGAGTCATAGCCTCTGCCTATGTTGAATTACAATACTTGAGTAGGAAACTGTGTCAAAGATACTCTTTTAAGCACATGAGAAATTCTTGACTGGAAATCCCCCTATATTTTCTATAGGTTTCTGTTATGAGCCAAGTTTAGGGGATTTAAAGCTTAGAGAGTCCTAGAGCTATAGGGACTGACAAACTAACCATTAGATTCCTGAGCAGTTATCAAGGATTTTTCGAAGCAAGGTCACTTAGAGAGATAAAATTTCTATAGCTACTCGAAGGCTGGTGGAATTAGGTTGCCGGACATCTTCCGTTGCTCAAGTTTGTGAAATGATTTTGTAAAGGTAGGGAAAAACTAAGAAAATGGGCTTGAACTTACTATATTCTGAGTTCGAGAGAGTTCCTGAGGGCATTCCGTGTGCCAAGTATAGACGAAAAGTGAATTGACCTGGCTTGGGTAGAAATGATGGTTAGGAACATAGAGTTTCTAGTACGAGTGGCAATGTTTTGACACGACCCACAAACCAGCATATCCCAACACGAACCTTAAACGTGTTTCGGGTTAAAACAGGTCAACCCGCTTTGACACAATTAATAAATGGGTCGGGTTAAGGTTGAGCCAAATGGTCTTATACCCTTACCTTGACACGACATGAATCCGACTCACCAAGACGAATTACCTTATAACCCGTGAACCCGACACTACCCAACATAGAAATAAGCGGGATAGGGTTGACCCTAAATATGTTTCGGGTCAAAACAGGTCCGATTCGAGTTGAGCCAAATAGTCTTATACCCTTACCTCGACACGACACGAACCCGACCCGCCAACACGAATTGCCACCCCTAGTT
>JAOXJP010067991.1:0-15411 GCA_025762735.1 Platanus orientalis
CCTCGGATTTGCGCAATCTTGGTCTCATTAGAAAGGTAACAAAATAACATATCTAATTACACCAAAATCAAGCCAAAAAGTCAAGTTTTGACCATAGAAAAATTGGGTCCTAAGTGAAAAACGGGATAACAACTAAACCCCCCCAAAAAATAAACTAACCATGGCACTATTGGCCTTATTACAAAATTAACTCCCCCCAAATAATTCTAATCAACCCCACATAACATATACATCTAAACCATGCCCTCTTATGTGGGGGTATGTACATAAGTCTTGCTTGATTGTTTAGATCAGATGGTGTTCTCATTGCTGACAAATGTGTTGATTGGAGAAGGATATCCAAGATTCCGGGTTTGGCTTGTAAAATTGACTAGGAAAAAGCATATAATAAGGCAAATTGAGAGTTTCTTCAGTGGGTCCTTGATAAGAAAGGGTTTGGGGACAGATGGATTGGATGGATATTGGGTTTTCGTTATCACTTGCATTTTCCATAACATCGAATGGCACATCGAAAGGCTTCCTTGGTTCATCACGTGGATTAAGAAAAGAAGACACATTATCTCCCTTTCTTTTTGCCCTTGTTGCGGATGCTTTCAATGCCCTCATTTCTAAAGCCATGGAGTGCTTGCTCCTTAAGGGTTTCGTTACTGGATGGATCAATATTCCTATTTCCCACTTGCAGTTTGTAGAAGATACGATTTGCTTCATCAAAGCAGAGAAAGAATATGTGCTGAATTTAAAATTTATTCTCACGATTTTTGAAGCTATATCGGGTCTCGAAGTGAATCTTGCAAAATCTAGTATGGCAAGCATTAGAGTGGGTGAAATGACCCCCACCATTTTTGTTGAGAACTTGAGATATTTGGTTGTACGGAGGAAAAATGGCCTTTAAAAGATTCGGGGCTTGTGCTTGGTGGATCTCGAAATCCATATCCTTTTAAGATCCTATGGTAAAGAGAGTTCAAAGGAAGACAACATGTTGGAAAAAAGATTATTTTGTTGGGGGGGGGGGAGGGCATCACATTGATAAAGGCAGAGGCTATATCCAATGTGCCGGTGGATTACATGTCCCTATTTAAAATGCCCAGAAAGATATTGGGCTTATTAGAGAAGTGCCAAAGGGATTTTCTATGGGAAGGAGAAATTGGGAAGAAGGATCACCTTGTCAGGTGGTCTGCTGTGTGTTAGCCTAAGGAGTCGGGTGGTTCAGGTATTAGGAACCTTAAAGAGAGAACCTTGGCTCTTTTAGGAAAGTGGCTTTGGCGGTTTGCAATTCAGGGAAATAGTTTATGGCATTCCATAATTCTAAGTAGATATGGGATGGATTCAAATGGTTGGGACTGCAATTCTCATATGAATCGGTCTATGTCTTCTATTTGGAAAAACATCACCATCCTTTACTTCTATTTTTCTCCAAGTATCCAATATGTCTTGGGTGATGGTCGGTCCATTAATTTTGGACAGATCTTTGGTGGGGGGATCACACTTATTCTTCCACTTTTCCTTGGTTATTTCATATTTCAGGTCACAAGGATATATTTGTTTTTGAAGTGCTTCCTAATTTCTCAAATGGCATGTCATGAAATTTACCTCTCTCTCAGGATCTTTTGATTAGGAGCTTGATTTATTGGCCAATATCCTGTCTAGTCTTAATGAGGTTTTCATTTCAGTCTCGTTTCTTGACAAAATGATTTGGATCCTTGTGTCATCGGGTTGATTCTCTTCTAAGTCCTTTTTATTGTCCTTGTTGAAGCCCTCTCAAACCCCCATCCTCTTTCCCTATAAAAGGATTTGAAAGCCTCCTATGCTTCCTTGGGTTAAAGCTTTTGTGTGGACTGCAGCTCTAAAGTGTATTAATACCACGGACGTTGTTCAAAGATAGAGACCATACATGGCATTATCTCCCAATTGGTGCACCCTTTGTAAAGGTGATAGTGAATCAGCCAATCACATCTTCATGCATTGTGCCTTTTCAAAGAATGTTTGGAATTATTATTATTATTTTTTTTGGAGTTTGCTTCGCACGTGGGAAATGCCCGAGGAGATTTTGGACCTTATTAGGAAGAGCTGGGGCATGGTTACACGGGAGAATCTTTGGCATTGCATATTACATATGGGGCATTTTGAAAGAAAGGAATTGTAGAATCTTTGAAGGAAAAGGTCGAGGTTGGTTGGAAGTTGCCAAGTCGATTTTAAGGGATGTAGGGAGTTGGATTCCTGTTACTAAAGAATTCAAAGACTTTTATTCAGCCTTATTTTTGAGGGACTGGAGTACCTCTATTTCTTCCAACACACCTACGGTGAAAAAAGATGTTTTGCAGTGGACCCCCCCCCCCCCTTTTCAATGGGTCTTTTAAAAATGAACTTTGATGGAGCATCTAAAGGAAACTAGGCCTAGGGGGTTTTGGATGAGGAGTGGTTAGGGATTACAATAGTAAAGTTATGCAAGTTGTGTGGTCTGTTGGGCACTTGTGATTCCATAAAGGTTGAGACTAGGGCCTTTCTTATGGGACTCCTTGAGCTAAAAAAGATGAAGGTTAGGGATTGCATTGTAGGAGACTCGTCAATAGTCATTGGATGGGTTATGGGAAAGAGAGATGGGCTGTGGACTTTGGCTCATTATGTGGATGAGATTCGGGATGTCTCCTCTTTATTGGGTATTTCTTTTGTGCATGTTCCAAGAGAACAAAATGTATAGGCTGACAAGTTAGCTAATTGAGGGGTGGGGCTCACGGGTATGTTTTTGAGTACCAAGATTACCGAGATTCCAGAGTCTTGTTTGTATGGGAGTGTTTGCTTCTGTTATTGTATCATTATTTTTCTTTTTCTTCCTTTTTAATTAAAATTGTTATTTATCCAAAAAATATAAAAAAAAGAAGCAGATAAAGGTGCTGTCATTCAGAACCTTTCCTGCCCCTTCCTGCTCCTGTCAGCCTCCAATTGAACCCGATTCTAGACCTAACAGTGAGCCTTTAATGGATCTGCACAGTGGGCTCTTTAGGCTCATCACATAACAGCCTGTATTTCTTAATATGAGACACCCATATAACATTCACATGGTTACCATTACACATGGATTTGAAATATTCTGGAAGTGTTTAAATGGAGTTCTTAGTTTAGAAGTTGTCTAGATTTTGGAATCTTATTTTGAGACTTAGTTTCTTTTTCTTATATCGAGATATTTATTATTTATTTTTGAAGTCAAAGAGAGTAATGTGTTTTTTTGAGTTTCTTTTTGAATGTCTTAAATTAGAAGTAGCAATAATAAGTTCGATATTTAAGATATCAATAATAATTTCTTGTTAAACCCTAAATCAACTCTGAGAAAATCAGTTGATTAACTAGATCCCAGTGACAAAACACTTGAAACCTAACAACCCCAGGATTCCCCAAACCCATTAGCTTTTGCTACCCAAACCGTAAAATTAGTTGACCCATAATCTGTAGAATCAAATCCCTGCAAAAAAAATTTATAGGTGACCGACATCAGTTTGTTATCAAAGCTAAATAATCCCTTGATCTGAATATTTGGTCCAATATTGATAAATGACAACATCACAGAACTGAAAGGTTCCAAAAAGCAATAGATTGAGAGATTTGATATGCAAGAACTTCTTGTAGGAATGTAAGGGTATTTGTGTCACTCTTGTATTTCATATATACCGTATACATTACACATACGGTATACCATCTATATATAATAAAGATTTAATGTGTGGTTAGGGTGATTAACTCTAACACACAATTCTCTCTCTCTCATCTTCTTCCCCTTTCTCTAGTATTTTCACATCTAAACCCTAATTGAATCGCACCCATAAACTTCAAGTTGGTATCAGAGCTGAAAGAGCTTGATTCAGGACTAAGTGGCAACGAAAAGCAACGAAGAACACTGTTGACGTTAGCAGGGCGTACGACGTTGGATCCCAAAAAGTTGGGGCTTTGGTTCGGAATGATTTATCATGATTTGTGGTGATTTTTCCTTAATTTTTTGGTGAGTAGAAGTGTGATTTTCGAAGGGTTTTTTGCTAAACTCGAAAATCCTCAGATCTGAAACAACTGATCGATGTGATCGGGTTAGGGATTTTTTTGGGGGTTGATAGGCAATGTATGGGTCTGTTTTTTGTCAGGAATCATTCAAGAGTGATTTGGTTAAGGAATGAAGTGTCTGCGAGTGTTTTTCACCCTCCTTGCCACCAGACGTGAATTTCACTAGGTTTGGTGATTTTTTTATTTCAAAATTTTTTCTTTTCTTAGGGTTGTTGTCACCACTTGGGTCGATCCCCCTTTGTGATAACAAATGGCTGACGCATGTGATACTTAACCCCTCCAAGTTGTTTCGGTGCTGATTTGGGTTCCTAGACCCATCATTAAGGCTGTCTAGTCCTGTACCTGGTGGTGTGTGCTATCATAGGTGATTCTGATTTGTGTTTGTGTGTTCGTAGAAACCTACAGGCAGTATAGACCTGTAGCCTGGTACTTGTCTGTGGTATAGTACGCATTGGATTCTTATGCTGGGTTTTTTGTTAGAGATATTGATCACTCCCAACATGTCTGAAGAAAGCGAGGTCTCTACTCCTTCAGGCAGTGTTGATACTAGTGGTGGCAACAATGGTTCTGAAGTCCCTAATGTGTTGATTATGACAGTACGGTTTGATGAGACAAACTATTTGGCATGGTCTCAGTTCACACTTCTCTATATTAGTGATAGAGACAAAGAAACTTATATACTTGATGAGATGGTTATTCTGAGTGTTAGCGATCCAAAGTATCGAAGGTGGAAAACTGAGAACGCCACCGTCATGTCCTGGCTTCTCCACTTAATGAACCCGGCCATAAGTTATCATTATTTGCGTCTTAAGATTGCAAAACAAATTTGGGATTCAGTTGTCGAAACCTATTCCAAAATGGGTAATACTACAAAGGTTTATGAATTGAAACAAAGCATTTCTCAGTTACAACAATGAGATCTCCCCTTAGCAGCATACCATAACTTTCTCAAAGAAATGTGGGAGGAGATGAATCACTACCTTACATTTAGGCCTAAATGTAAAGAGGCTATTACTGCTTATGCCCGACATGTAGAGGAATTCTGGATTTATGAGTTGTTGGCCGGTTTAAATGCAAAGTATGAACAATTGCGAGTTAATATCCTTGGCAGAGTTCCCTTTCCATCCCTAAATGAAGTGTATGCTTATCTCAACCATGAAGAACAACGCCGACGTATAATGTTGCAACGGTCTCAGGTAGAGAGATCAACCATGTTTTCCTCCTCTCAGTGTGGTGGTCGCGGGGGTGTAGGCCGAGGTATAGGTGGACGCTTTAGCAGTGTCCCTGATGACCGCAATAAATTGAAATGTGACCATTGTGGGCATAGTCGACACACTAAAGATACATGTTGGGATTTTCATGGTCATCCACCTGAGTCCCAGGGTCATTCTTTCCCTAGGGGGAGAGGCAACGGACGCTTTAGTAGCAATCGCTCCAATGCTCATTCCGTTACTTCAGTGCCTTCCTCGACTCCATTAGTTCTTAATACTCCCTCCTCGGATGAGATCTTGTCTCGTGAGGAGGTTAAGGCCCTTCCTTGGTTTGTGGCTTCCTTGGATCCCTCTCCAGCAGCCTCCACCTCCACCTTTGTCCACTCAAGTACCTCTGCCTCTGTTCTTAATGCGTCTCTTTCTACTCCCTCCACCTCCTGGGTCATAGATTCTGGAGCATCCCATCACATGACTGGTATGTCATCCTTATTTTCTACTTATCATGTTTGTTCAAGGATAAGATTTGTATTGCTGATGGATCTTATTCCTCCATTGCTAGTAAAGGAAATATCCTTGCTACTCCTTTCATGTCTTTATCCTTTGTTTTTTATATTCACAATTTTTCTCTCAATCTTTTGTCTATTAGTCACATCACAAGATCCCTTAACTGTAGTATCACATTTCTTACCTCTCATTGTGTTTTTCAGGATTTGGAGATAAGGAGGATGATTGGCCGGGGGTTTGAGAGAGACGCCTTATACTTGTTGGATACTTCATCTCCAGTTGCTTCACCAGTCCAACAAGTGTCTATTTTAATGCGAAGTTCGAATAAGAGTAGTTACGAAGATTTAGTGTACTGACACAATAGATTAGGTCATCTTTCCTTTGCTTTACTAAAGAAAATGTTTCCTTATTTATTTCATTCTTCTTCTCAGTTGCATTATGAATTTGCGAAACATTGTCGCACTGTTTACCCCATTAATAATAAAAAAAGTTTGATTCCTTTTAATATTGTGCATTTTGATGTTTGGGGGCCTTCCCCTACAGTGTCTCTATTTGGTTTCCGTTACTTTGTTACAGTTGTTGATGATTACAATAGAACCACGTGGGTATATTTATTACAAACAAAGAGTGATGTCTTCTCTGCTGTGAAGTCATTTGTCCATATGGTCTTCACATAGTTCGATGCCACATTTTGTATTTTTCGTTCTGATAATGGGGGTGAATATCTATCTAGTGGCTTTTCCTCTTTTTTTGATAAGTCTAGTATTGTCTACCAGACCACCTGTCCTGGTACACCTGAGCAAAATGGTGTCACTGAACAAAAAAAATCGTCACTTACTTGAAATCACTAGGCACTCATGTTTACTATGCATGTTCCCAAGGCTTTCTGGTCTGAGGCTTTACAGACTGCGGCTTTCTTAATGAATCGCATGCCCCCTCGCGTTCTTCAGTATATAACTCCCCTTTAACTTCTTTCTCCTTCTTGGCTTCTTCTGCCCTATTTCCTCTTCCTCCTAAGACCTTTGGTTGTATCTGCTTTGTTTATATCCCCAAATCTAACTATACTAAATTGGAACCCAAAGCATTCAAGTGCATCTTTCTTAGATATACTGCAATTCAAAAAGGGTACAAATGCTATCATCTTGGCACTAGGAGGCATCTTGTGTCTAAAGATGTCACTTTCTTTGAGGACATTCTTTTTTTTTCTTTCCAATAGACTTCCTTTCAGGGGGAGCATATCGGTGGGGAAGTGATGTGCCCTGAGTCTCCCCAACCTATTCCGGTTCCTTCACACTTATTTGATTGTGGTAGTGGCCCTTATGGTGATTGTGACAAGGGGAGAAAGAGTTGAAGATGTACTCAAAGAGAGGAAAGCAACAAGACAAGGGCAAGCCACAGTCTCAAACACCTGGTCAAGATCCTCTTTGGTTCCTCCTCCTGAATCAGGTATTGCTCTACATTCGACTGTCTCTCCTTTCGTTCCTTTACTTGATGAATCTAATATTCCCATTGCTATTTGCAAGGGTGTGAGATCCTATACCCAACACCCTATCTTTAACTTTGTTTCACTAGATCCCTTGTCTCTATCTTTTCGTAGTTTTTCCTCTGTTTTGTCTTCAAAATCCATTCCTTGTAATGTATCAGAAGCTATTTCACAACCTCACTATAAGGCAGCAATGAAGGAAGAGATGAGAGCACTCGAAAAAAATCATACTTGGGAAATGGTTGATCTTCCTAGAGGAAAATAATCAGTTGACTGTAAATGGGTTTTCACCGTTAAATATAAAGCTGATGGTACCATAGAAAGGAATAAGATCAAACTTGTTGCGAAGGGTTACATCAAGATGTATGGTATTGACTATCATGAGACATTCGCACCTGTGACCAAGATAAATTATGTTAAGAGTGTTTATTTCACTTCCTACCACACAGAGATGACTATTACACCAGTTTGATGTAAAAACACTTTCTTAAATAAAGATTTAGAAGGGGAAGTTTTTATGCAGCCTTCTCTTGGTGCAAAGGAAAAGTTTGTCTATTAAAGAAGGCCCTATACGGCCTAAAACAATCTCCGCAGACTTGGTTTGAAAGATTCAGACTTGTTATGGTGAAATATGGGTACACTCAATGTCAGAGTGATCACACCTTATTTGTTAAACAGGAGCAGAGGAAACTTACAACCTTGATTGTTTATGTTAATGACATAGTTGTCACCGGTAATGATCATGGTATCAAATATCTCGAAATATCTTAAATATCTTCCGACATATGTCCATGTCTACCGGGACTGACACAATATATTCTTATACCGACACAAAACATTAAGTAAAGTATAAAAATTCATTTTTTTGTCAACATGATGTACGATGTCAGTGTGTTTGAGCGAATATTCCCCTTTCACAATGTATTATTGCCTAATATCAAAATTCTGTTGTTATGATAAAAAATTATATGAAAAACGATAAATTTCAAATAAAATAAAAGGAGGGAGAGGAAGAAGTTGAAGATAAGAAGAAGAAAATGAAGATAATCTACTTGTTCTCATATGCTTATTCGGTTAGATTATAATATTATTGTCAACCATTATATATGCATGTGTATTTTTAAAGAATATTAAAATACAAGTGTACTAAAATAATCTATCATTCCTAATGAATCTATTTGTTTCCTTGTGCATATGTAGTTAGATCAGACTATGCTTCTTCAATTTCCACGATTTTTACAATATTTCTTTTCGATATTTCCGACATTTCCAACATATGTCTTATTTGGGTTTAACCGATATTTCCACTGACACAGACATTTTGAACCTTGGTAATGATGAGGTTGAGGTTAAACTACTAAAGACACAATTAGCCTAGGAGTTTGAAATTAAAGACTTGGGATAATTTAGGTATTTTTTGGGCATTGAAATTGCAAAATTAGAAGGAGTCTTCTTCTCCCAAAGGAAGTATGTGCTCGATCTTTTGAATGAGACTGGAATGCTTGGTTGCAAACCAATAGTGGTTCCCGTTGATCCTACTCATCAACTTCAAGAAGATCAAGTCTAGATAATCGCCTAATTGATGCAGGGAGATACCAGAGGCTTGTGGAACGCCTTATATACTTGTCATTGACTAGACTGGACATTGCTTATGCAGTTAGTGTCGTTAGTCAGTTTATACATGCTCCTACTCTTGCCCATATGGAGGTTACCTATCAAATTCTCGGATATCTCAAGGGTTGTCCAGTGAAAGGAGTTCTTTATTCTTCTCATGGATATCTAAGGATGAAAGCTTATACTGATGTTGATTGGGCAGACTACATTGCTGATCGTCATTCTACTTCAGGCTATTGCACCCTTGTAGGAGGCAATTTGGTTACTTGGAGGAGTAAGAAACAGATGGTGGTGGCTAGATCCAGTGCCGAAACAAAATTTAGATCCATGGCACATGGTGTTTGTGAACTATTGTGGCTAAAAATGCTTATGGCTGAGTTGGGTTTCTCTATATCTTGTCCCATGGTCTTATATTGTGACAACAAAACTGCTATTAGCATTGCACTCAATCCAATACAACATGATAGGACGAAACACATTGAGGTGGATCGTCATTTTATTAAAGAGCAACTGTAGTGTGGTTATATTTGTACTCCCTTTGTGAAGACAAGATATCAACTGACATATATTCTAACAAAAGGATTACCTACTACAAGGTTTATTGATGTTGTTGGCAATCTACGAATGAAGGATATCTATTTCCTAGCTTGAGGGGGAGTGTAAGAATGTAAGGGTATTTGTGTCACTCTTGTATTCCACATTTACCATATACATTACACATACGGTATGCCATCTATATATAATAAAGATTTAATGTGTAGTTAGGGTGATTAACTCTAACACACGATTCTGTCTCTCTCATCTTCTTCCTCTTTCTATAGTATTTTCACATCTAAACCCTAATTGAATCACCCCCATAAACTTCATTTTTTCTTTGCTCATTTGGATGCTTTGGAAGAATTAAAAGGATATGCTTTTGGAATAGGCCAGAAGTAGAGGCATTAATCTAGATATGCCATCGTTTGAACCAACACATCAATGCCGATCCTAAAGAAGAAATTTTCTCAACAACACAGTGCTGAAGAAAGTTAAGAGATCTCTTCATGCAAGAAGGTTCAGGACATGTATACTGTGGAGAAGAAGAGGCCAACTAGATGGTTGATTTCTCCTGACAGCCTGGATAGAGTCTGAGAGAAGTTGCAGGAAACAGTGTCCTACAACGAGTCTCAGGCACAAAAGCTATGGAGGACACCCCAAAGGAAACTCAAAGATCCAACTTTTGACACAATTAAGTACTTCATCCTAGGGAGAATGATGTAGGAGTGAGTCCTGATAAAAGGATCTTGAAAGGAGCTGTCATTCAGCTCTTCAGTCCTGTGAGCTTCTAATTGAGCCTGATTCATGGCCTAAAAGTGGGCCTTCAAAGGGCCTAGACATGGATTTTTCTTGGGAAACACTGGATGGAAATCATTTGTATGTATGGTCATTCTTTGTTAAATCTTGGTACTCCTTTAGCATGATACTTTAGGCACATAGTAAAAACGATCAAGATTTATGGATTTTAAAATCATCTGGATTTTGAACTAAATTTTTTTGTTGATGACTGGTATTACCAGTTCTGTATGCAAAAGTATACAATGAAGGTGGTTCATCATAAGTAGAAAAAGAATTGAGATCCTAAAGCCTGTTTACTCACCAACCTTGATGTTTCATCACATGGAGGAGTAAGATGTGAGTTGGTTACATTATGCATTCAATAAACAAGAGAAATTCAGATATGTAAACATAGACATATAGATTCACAGAGTTCTTCTTAAACATTGACAATTAAAAGCCAAGATATATCATTATACTGATAAAAAAAATGTTGATATGATGGAACAATCAGATTCCTACACAAAAAACCGCTCATCTAAAAACTATATAACCACAAGCTTATAAGGTTTCCAGATATCTTCAGATTAGGCCTGCGGTAAATAAGAAAAGTAAAATAGATATAGGGACCCATATAAAAACACATAAATGTATAGGTGAATAAACAGAACTAGTGATGGAAGACCTATAAACATTGCAACTAAAAACTGTGAAGAGCCATCAAAATAAGGCGACAAACTATTATAAAACAGGAAAACACACGAGTTGATGCACATGCACACCAAATTCAACCCAATGCACCAAATGAAACTTGTGTAACGTTTAATAAGGCCTAGAAAAATTCCATCTAGTATCAAAGGAACGTGCCAATTATCTCAAAAGCTAATTCAACAGCTATTTTAATTATTCATGAGATTAAAGAGCCTAAATCTTTAAGATTATAATATGAGTCATCAAATGTCATCACATAAATGCATAATATGCAGTCAAAATAGTGTGAGATCCAAGGTGACATACCAGCACTAGCTTCTTGTGGTACATTGATCTCTTGAATCTCGCGAGCAGGTTCTTTAAATGAAATCCATAACCACAGTAAATAGATCAGCCATGCCAGAGCCATAACCCAACCTGGTAACGTGTCTTCATTAAATGTAATCTTGTAAATTTTAAAATTAGTTTGAAGTAAGCCAGCAAGAGCAGGACCACATGCCATCCCAAGAGCACTGGCACTGACAAAACCCGCAGAAGCCTGCATACGTTTTTTAAGTGGTACACAATCACTGATATAACGCCGGTTAACAGCTCTTGCAGAACCAAATCTGAAATATTGAATAAATATCATTGTGTCAAAAATGCAAAATTTATGAAGATACATAAATATGCTGAAAACTGGATATGCTTGAAAGAGATCTGTGTTTATACCAATAGTCACGCATGGTCACAAAATTGCATACTAAAATAAATAAAATGAAACTTTGCATAAAAATCAACAGCCTGAAGTATAATCTATGAAATTTTATTAGTAGGAGAATCTCTTGACCATATACCTTATATCATTCCTAGCTTAAGAATCTCAAACATAAGAAGTAAAAGAAGTTTCACACCAAGTAATCTTGTTAGAAAAGTCCTAAAGAAGTTGGATGTTCAACTGCAGCTCTTGGAGCAAGACCAAATATTTCAGCTACAAAAACTGTTGGAATAACACGTACTACACTTGGAAAAACTGAACTGCAATACTGTTGGAAGTTATAACACAGACTATCTATCCATCAAAAACTAAATAAATAAATAACACAAACAAACTAAGTGTTCTAGTATTCTGTTGCCCCACCAATCACTGAGTTCCCAACTTTTAAACCTAGGCCAAGTGAATAAAATGTAAACTTTTAGGTTGCTCACAAACTCTACTAAATAATTTACTCCAGTTATGATGGAATGCAACTATTGTTAATTAATGTTTTGACCACATATGGGAGTACTTGCTACTCAATGTCCTGACTACAAAAGCCAGTTCCCATTTACAAAAAGAGATAGACTATTGCATTTGATAAGCAGTCTTCATTCCACTAAGACCCTTTACTTCTTTCAGCTTCACACTGCCAAACCCTGAACATGGATGTTTAGTGGTTCATTGAAGTCTCAAATATATGCAGAGTGCCATAAGTGATGCAGAAAACATTATGTGACTTATGTATGCGCCCCCACATAAGATGGTCAGATTTAAATTGATATATTATGTGGAGTTATTTCAAATTTTGTAAGGGGTGGTTATTTTTGTAATAAGGCCAATAGTGCCATGGGTAGTTTAGATTTTTGGGTTTTTAGTTGTAATCTCATTTTTGAAGTTACCTTTCTAATGAGACCAAGATTGCAGAATTCCGAAGTGATTTAAAGAAACTATGACTAAATTACTAAAAGGTTGTCAAAAGTTGCAAGAATATTGTTTTTTAGAAGTTTATGTATTTAGAAAGTCTTAAGATTCGTAGTTTTAGATTTTACAAAGTTTAGGTAGCAAGTTATATGTGTTTTAAAATGTTTCCCTTATTAGAAAGTTCTAATTTCATTAAGATGTAAGCCTATTTAAAGGAACTTTCCCGTGTAATAAAATTCAAGGAAGCATTATTAAAGTTTTGTTGAATTGGGTGTTCCCAAGATAGGTCATGGGTCTGATTTATCTCTCCTTCTCCAAGAGTTGATGCCACTCATGGAAGCCCTCTCTCTTCTTTTTCCATAGGTGCAGCCGCAGGCTCCTTCTCTCCTTCAAGATATGTCTCTATTCTTTCTTTCTCTTAGTCTCTTCTTAACTTTTTCTTTCATTTTATACTACTCTATTATTCTTCTTTCTATCATTATTCTTCTTCTTCCTTTTCTTATATTTCGCGTGCAAGTGTTGAAAACCTTCATGGAAGAACCTTTTATTTTCTCAATTTTCATGATGTTCCCTATCAAAACTTGTCAAAATTCTTTGAAATTTTGGAATGTAGAACCTATGTACACGTTAGAATCCACCATAAAATTTTTGGAATTTTATGATGCATCAGAAGGGCATTTTAGTAATTTTAAAATCTGTCCATAATTATAGAAATACCCTTTTTGGTTCTTTCTCTCTTTCCTTGTCCTTTTTATCCTAACTTCTTCTAATTGTTCTTCTCTCATTATATTCTCTTATTTTATAATTTTCGTGGCTACTTGTTCAAATTTCAATTCTTGATTTATTTTGCTTCTGCATCCTTTATTTTAAATTATTTGAGGCTTTCAGAAGTTGTACTACATCAATTTTGGTATCTTCCCTTGTATACTGCATCAGCCTTCAAATCTCATTGAGAAAATATGACCCATGCAACCATTAAAAGAAAAAGAATTCCACCACTCCAATTAAGGAGAAATAGGGTTCAAATGACCCGAGAAAAATAAGCACGTGATCTGTAATGGGATGAAGAAGTGCTTATGGGATAACACAAGGAAAGTGATCTTCTCACCTAAACGAGATAAGGAGTTCCTTGAAACTGCAAGAATCCAAATCACTTAATGATTGGGAAACATGAAGCTAGTGTTGAAGTATATCAATTTGAGTATCTCTTAACACCTTAAGGTTTTGGGAGAGTTGGTTAATTTACTGTCAACATGGCATTAAAGCAAGTTTGGTCATATGTTCGAACCCTAGTAGAAGTATTTTCTCGGATGTAGTGTTGTGCGCGTGTGTACGCGTTGTATGGCCTCGTGCCTAGCTTCCCAACTGTGTTCCCAAGAGAGAACAATGTTCCTCCTAAGGGGGGTTGTTGAAGTATATTAATTTGTATATCTCTAAACACCTTAAGGTTTTGGGAGAGTTGGTTAATTTACTGTCAACAGCTAGCTCATTTAAGAGGCAGCTCTAGAAGGTTATTGTAATTGATGAAGCTAGTGAAACACATAATGCTGGGGTCTAACTGATGTAGCACAGCTTATAGATTTTAAGGAATCTAGGACTAAACTACAAAGAATAGTGGTGAGTGTAATGGTAGTCCTGATTTGATGAAATAAGATAAGTTTTATGGAAATTAGATTTTAAAAATCAACAAATCAGAACTTTTAGTAGATGAAAAGCAAATACTTGTGACTGCAAGACTAAACAAAATACAAGAATAAGAAAAGAAAAAATGACGATTCAAAGAAGAGGAAGAAGAAATAATAAGGATTCAAGAAAAGAAAGAAATATTACCTTGGATCACCTAATGTTTCACACTGTTGAAGCCTTCAACCAAATAAACTTTCATTCATTCAATAAAACAATTTCTTTGTCTATTACACCACTCCATCTCCTCCATATTTATAGATGACCTAAACTACCAAAAATTTACCTAAAAAGACTCCTAATTAAAGTGGACTCTTAAAAAATACAATCCTGTCATAATCAAATACCTAGCATTTTGGTAATAACTCTTCCAAACCACATCGGATTTGCAATAGCTTGGACTTATTGAAAAGGTAATTACATACCCTTTCAAATGACACCAAAATCAAACCAAACAGGCAAATTCCTGACTCCCTAAAATGAGGCCCAAAAAAAAGTGACAAAAGTAAGACTTCTCACCATCCTAAAATAACATCTATTCTACTTAAAAATAAATAAATGAAACTCCTAAATTGACTAATGGAAAACTAACTTAGATTAACCTAAAAGTAACAGAAGTAAAAATTATAGCAAAATAAAATTTGTGAAACATAAAATACCAAAAATACCCTTATAACTGAAATCTAGACATTTCTTTGGGCTTTCAAATTTGGCCTTTTTGTGATGTAGAACATACAAAAAACCCATAAAACAACCAGACGTGTTGCATTACAATTATTCAACCAACCTTAATCAACCCAAAACTAACAAAAGTAAAAAATTATCACCAAATAAAATTTTCAACCTAAAATTCCAAAAATAAATCTAGATATTTTGTGGAGCTTTTGAACTTGGTCCTCTTGTAAGGTGGAACATACAAAATACAGCCTGACGTGGGTGCATCACTAAAGTTTTCCAACAACTTCCATGGCTTTCATACATAGACTGGACCACATTGATCACATCATGTGCACCACAGACACGACCACCTACACTGAATTTCCTTAAATTCTTCCAATGACGATTTTCTAAGGTTGTAATGGGTTTGCCCACACACTACGAAAAAGGACAACAACAACAAACAGCCTTATCCCAACTATTTGGGGTCGGCTACACGAATCTTGTTCCACCATTCCGCTCTGTTT
>JAOXJP010068002.1:0-15411 GCA_025762735.1 Platanus orientalis
TATATAAATACCCTTTTGGGCTCTTTTTTCCTATTTATTTCTCCCCTTCTGTTCTAATTTCTTCTAATCCCTTTTCTATCATTCTATTTTATGTTTTCTCTTATTTCATGGTTACTTGCGATTAGATTCCAATTCTTGATTCTGTTTGCTTCCTCACTTTAAATTCATAATTATTTGTGCTTCTTGGAATTGTTCTACATCAATTTTTTGTATCTTTCTTTTGTGCTGCATCAGATAAGGAAAATGTTATACTATGTTTCCCTGGTCCAGTCTTCAACTCACTTTCAGGACTTTGAGCTCAAAACATTGCTAGTGGGAATTCAAATTTTGATGACTGACGGCTGATACAAGTCAGTTCTAAAGTAGGGTTTGTAGAGATTTGGTTGTTTCCTTTATGCTGTAAATTCAAGGGAACCAAACCAAAGTCAAGTTCCATCAGTGGAATTATAAGGGAAGTGTTATATTGTGATTGGAAGATGCTGTCAGCAAAGATAAGGGAAATGTTATATTGTGTTTTTCATGGCAGTCTTCAACACACTTTCAGGATGTTAAGCTCAGAACATTGCTAGTGGCAATTTGAATTTTAATGACTGATAGCTGGCTAATACAAAAGTCAATTCTAAATTAGAGTTTGCAGTGGTTTGGTTGTTTCCTCTATGCTGTAAATTCAAGGTAACCAAACTGAGACAAGTTTCATCAGTGGAATTTCAAGGGCAGAATGAAACTAGATGGGTCTCAGATTTTCACCTATGAGATTGCTTGGGGGCTGGGGCATAAAAACTTCTACTTCATCTTTTTTTCTTTCCTTAAATTTTTTTTTTTATGATCCAAAATAGTTTGTCCAGTCAGATGGTTTGAATCATCCAGTTGGCTCAATTTTTGAAAATCTCTAAGGTGGCACCCAGTGAATGGTTGTTTAAACCTCACCTCCCTGCATGTGCAGACCATGGCTCGACTTCTTTTTCTTTCACAGACCATGGGCATGAAATACTGAATCAGTCAGGTTTGTATGTTTCCAATACACTGACTACGCTAAGCTTATGGTTTGAATGTTCATCTGCTTGCCTCCATCTAATGTCCATGTAACTGTTTTTTATTATTAGTAGTTTTTTCATGGAAGCCTATCATTTTTTTATGCTTTAGCATCATTGTCTTATTTTACAGGTTTGAAAGGATGTTAAATGAGATGTTAAGTCACTTGGAACGCCAACCAAGGAATAGGGAACGCCGTACCGCATGGCTTGAATTCATTGAGCCGGTTTTTAATGGAATGGGGCTTGTCTTATTGGCCCATTTCACACGCATTTTTCCACTTTTCTTTCAATGGATGCATGCTGATGATGATGAAACTGTTATACTGGTGAGAAGCAATTACATCCTTTTATACAAGGACCAATGATTTTATTGTTCATTGACAAACAGATTTTCTGAAGTCTTTGGTGGTATGAAAGTGGGATTCGTGATACAATGCTGCACTAGTTCCTACAATGTTTCTAGATGGGGTTCTCTTTAGCAGTATAGAGGTTCTTTTCAATGCACTAGGAAGAAATTGAGCATCTGATGCATGACTTGGGTAAAGCATTTGATGGTGTAGGTTCCCTCTGTTTATATGTTGGTGGAATCATTGTTGAAATATTATGAGTTGGCTTTGTCACCATGAAGTAGAAGGCATAGCTTCTAGCAGTTGTCTTAGTTGGGGGGGGGGGGGGGGGGGCAGTGGATAAAATTATAAAAATATTGAAGAATGCTTTCTTTAATATTTGATGAGCAAGATTGATCATTTTTTTTGTGATCTTCTTTGGGAATATCTGATGAGCAAGACTAATAGCATTACATCGCGACGGATACAAGTAGGCAGTAAAGCGTTTTTATCCTACTGTTATCCTCTATCAAGTCATGACTCACGAGTGTCATTTTGTTTGCTTTTCTTTTGAACCATGCTGCTGAGGAAAAGAACAATTAGCTGATTTAAAATGTTAGGAAACTGATGAACTTCTTCCATAATCTCACAGGTTCTTCAACGAATCCATACAATTATTAAGTTGACATGGATTAGGAACACACCTTATATTGAAAGGTGAGGTCAATAATCGGCCTTTGTCTTCCAATGGAATACACAACTATTGATTCCTGAAGAAACACCAATCCACACCTTTTGCTTCTGAATTTCTATCTGTTGCTGCACTTCAGATTCCCTTTTGTTGTGGATATTGAATCTCTTTTCTTATGTCTTTTGGCCTCAGACTGGTAAATGAACTTACCATTACATACAAGGAAGCTGCACTGAAAAGGGGTCGTGAAGAAATCCGGAAACATGTTCTTCAGATATTGATCTTGCTCCAGCAGTAAGCAAAATGTTAATCAGAAACATGAATTTTAATATGTAGAGGAGCATCCAACCACCACATTTTTTTGGGTTATAAACCTCTGCATGTTTTTTGATCTAATATATTTTATTTTATTTTATTTTGTACCTTTGTTACGTAGATGCAAGGGCCAGCAGTTTGAAGCAGCTTGGGACAAGCATAGAGACGATCCGAACTTGAATACTCTTGCCCCATCCTTAAGTAGAAGAGATGCAGCTATGGTAAAGAATTCTGTATTCTTACTGCCACATGATGAAGACTTGTTAGCCTGAAGAGGAAAGCTAAGCCATTTGTTAAAGTAGGGGCAGTCTACCATTGAGAAAATGTTAGACATTAACGCATCAGGGTGGCTATATTCACCCTTTGATGGCTCCCATTTAAGAGAGAGCCTACACCAAAAATTGATTTGACCTGATGATCGTAATGATATGATCACTTACACAGTTGGACGGTCACAAATTTTTTTGGCAAACAGTCTAGAAGGATGCCAATAGAACCAGTTGGCTCAATCAATATTTGGTGTTGGAAATCTCTTGGGTATGATTTACTGAATGGTGAACCCCACCCTTTTGCATGTGAGCAATGTTCCCAATACGTTGTTGGTAGGCTTGTCTCACCGGACATATATAACGAATTTCCTCGTCTAAAGAAGATTGGCTGAAACAGCATTCCGTTCTTTCTATCAATTTACCAATGGGTCTTATGGATGCAGGTTGTTCAATGATATTAGAGAATCTGAAGTTTTTTATTTTATCCATGAACATCTGAATCAGTAATATCTTGAGGGATGTGAATCCCAGCTGTTGGTGTATCTGACAACCAATTTCTGGAGATCCATTGCAATATTTTTGGCATGGATTTCCAGAGAACAAGCAATGATCTCAGATATAAATGTATATTTTGGTGGCTAAGCTGGTCCTGAAGATGAATCCTCATTGTCTGCGGTGCAGTATCTCAACAGACTGAGCTACATTCTTAGTCTACAATGCCTTCAATCTGTTTCAATTAATAGCTTTCCTGTATATGCTTGCCCCCAGATTTTCTTTATCCTGTGTGATATTTGATTCTTGAGTTATGATCTGCACTTAGAAGGAAATTATCCCTTTCTCATACTTTAGACCATAGACCAAATCTGTTTTACATGGAATTTAGTTTTCCAAAGGCACAGGATGCAGCCAAGTGAGGATGGTCTACAAAATAGATGGTGAAGGGACCACCCATGTGGCAAACATGCGGGAGTAGGTTGGCTATTATTTGATTTCAACAATTAAAGATTTCATAAAAGAATGGGAACTAAAAAAAATGTCTAGGGATCTTTGTGTTTAATTCGTTTTACATTACAAATTAGAGACCACCAAAAATATGTTGCATGTGTATTGCTGTATTTTCTAAAATCCAGACTATTTGTGTATTGTACATAATTTGAAAAGATTTACAATTTTTTCTGTGCTTTCTAGTTGTTCAGCGTGATGATATTTGTTTGAGAAAATATACATAGTTTGCGTATAATACATGAACTTGCTCACTAGGGGCATACCCTTGATAAGCAGGTTACCTAATTTCTAGAGGAAGAGAGTTAATTGGGTCCAATATGATGCAGTGTGTATAATCCGATAGGGATGATTCAAACCACATACCTTGTGGGAAATGCCGATTGCCGATCAAGTAAACATGGAACAGAGCTCCTAGTGCTTCCTAGTATAAGGGATAAGTGTTATTCTTGAATCGCAAAACATTAGCAGTGTATGCCTTGGAATGATACATTGAAAACATTTCTATCAAAAGAGAACCAGTAGGTGGCACTTTTTTTGAGATGGCAAGCCTTCACATACGCGATGATATCACGATAGTGAAGAAGAATATGGCAGTCCCTGTATTTTTATTAATTTTTTGGTCTTCACTATATGAGATAAGTAAAAAGATGTACAGTAGTTTTCTTGCTAAGGTCTCACCCAAACCCAATCCCTTAGGCTTACTCCTCTCCCTCAATCACACTCTATTGACTATTTCATTCATTAAAGTAAAACCTCTCTTTTCACTATTTTCAAAGAACAGAATGGCCGGTTCTGTTGTAAGGCTTTCTCTTGGTTTTTAGTTCTTTTTTATTTTTTTAATCAACTTCTCTTTCACGTCCCACCCTTTCATTCGTTAAGCTGAGTCCAGTTGCTTAGAAATGGTAGTGGGAACCTAGTAGGAGCCATTAAGGTAGGTAGGGGAGACGGCGGAAGTTTTTTTTTTCTCACTTTCCAGCACTAAATTTTGGAATTGAGATTGGTATCTCTTAATTTTTCTAGGAGGGCGGCACCCAAACACTTTTCTTCTCTTGAAATACTATGACAGATTCCGAGTACGTGCTTGAGGACTCGGGCATGGCTTTCTTTGATGGAGGCTTTGACTTTAAATGGTATCGGTTTTATCACAATTCATTTGTTATCTCGATGCTATATATTACTTCTCAGGATCAGCTCAGCAAACAAGAGACGAAAATGTTGTGGGTGCATTACGTGCCACCCTCCATCCCTTGGATCCTATTCGCCGCTTCATTTCTAAGAGGAGATAAGAAAGGACCTCAGTTCATATGATAAAGAGATGGGGAGTAAGTGGGTCCCCCTCTTGTTTACTAAGAATAAGTGGGTCCCCCTCTCTAGCTGGGGAGAAATGTCCAAAGGGTGACCCATTCAGATGGGAGAAGGTACAGGAGGAGATATGGGTGTGAATTAGAGCACACCACTCGTCAGCAAACACAATAGCTTTCATAACCCTTAGTTGAACGCTCCTCCCTTCAACCCAGTAATAAGCCTTTGATATATCTAATTTCAGTGAACCCTAAGAGTCCTCTGTGTGTGTGTGTGTTATATCGAGAATGGGGCGAAAAGTTGGAAGGAGGTGTTTAAGATTTGCTATTTTGGTTCCAAGACCGTTTACACAGTAGGTGCATATTTTGTGCCACCTGGAGGTGGATTATTTAATTAAAAAGAAAGTCGCACCTGGTGAAAACACTGAAGTATTTATATAGTGTGATGGGAGTTAGTTGCGATCTGTATTATTGGTTGACAAATCTTAGGTTCAAAGATTATATAGAATATCGATCTTGTTAAAAGTAATAGATGACAGTTTGCTTAGTTTGAACGTTTATGGATCTTGATAGCACAGGTCTGTGCTCAAAACCCCTCACCCACCACGTTCTAACCACTTACCTGCTAGCCAAATCAGAAAGATAATAAAAAGGAAAGAAAAAACTTGTGTGCGTGTGTTTAATAAGAAAAGAAAAAATGTTTTTTTTTTTTGGGGTAAAAAACACGGCTTGTGTGCTAACATATTTTGGACCTTTTGAGGTTCTTTGCTTATTCCCACTCCACCTCAGCCTCACATTTCTTTGTTTGTTTTGCATTATATGTACAGCGGCATTTATACAAATAATGTAGGAGTGCAAAAATATTAAAAAACAAACAGATATAAATACCTCAAAACATATTAAAGATGCAAAAAGTCCATACTTCCCCCTTCTTTGTCGCCTTTACAACAACTCTGGTCACTCCTCTTTTTTCAGTATTGAATTTACAATTTGTTTATATAAACAGAAAAACACCATCTTCCCCACATCCCCCAAATCCTCTGCTCACAAATCAAAATCACATACTAATGGCTGCTGCCTGGGTGCCCTCATCAAAACCTCCAAGCCATGGCATAGGAACTAAATGAAAAGAAAAAAAGAAGGAAACAAGAAAAAAGCACTCGTCACACCAGAAAAATTCAAATTGATACGCATCCACTTTCCACGCAAAAAGATGATCAACTAAGTTTTCTCTTCTCCAAAATCCATTTTCTGATCTTGCCAAGAATCTCTTGGTCTAATTTCACATACAGTCTCCGCAATTCTCTGCATCCCATCATCACATATAGATCAAATTGATCTTCATACCTCTCATATAATGCCGGAACTGTAAGAACAATAACAAGGCCTGCAAGACAAAAATGGAAACCGATATACAAAATAAATCCAGTAAACTCGGAAAATTTTAGTATTCCTTTCTGCAACATGACTAAATTTCTTTATGATCCCATTATAAAGAAACCACAGAGGCATACTCCCATATGCCCTCCTATAGTTTGACTCATGAAATTCTTACATCTACTTCCTTGAGCCAGAGGAAATAGACATAAAAGTTTTCCTCAATCTGTGAAACTAATAATCAATAAACAGAATTGACAAGGAAAACCTTTTTTTTCCCTGAGTAAAAGACAAGGAAAACTTACTGGTGTAGCCCAAAGTAAGGAAATCAGTCCAACCACCAACAACTGAGATCAGCCAAAGAAATGCAGCCACTTTAAAAAACATCTTTGAGTCCTTCCCCAGGGCAATATCATGAGATACTGAGAGCAACATGTTCACTTGAGAACGGATGAAAGCTGCTGCTTCATTTACCACTTCTTCTGATAGATGCAAATCTGGTAAAGGTGGAGGCGGTCTGTATTTAAGACAATTTACAACATAAGATTTTGGTTGAACTGAAAAAATACCAGGCTGGGTCAATCTGACCAGCAGGTTAACCAGGTTTACTTTATGATTTCATAGATATTTTTATGGTTTCTAGGACAGTTCAGATGATCCCAAAGGGGTTAGCCAGGTCAACACATAATGGCTGGGTCAGCCTGCCAATTCGGTTATTAAGGAACTCTGGCCCCCAGGCTAGCACCTGCCAGGGACTGGTTCCCAGCTTTAATGGTTCAACCCACTGAGCTGCTCAGGATTTTCTACCACTGGTCTTATAAATAAGTGCTGTTCTTTTCTAGAAGCATATAAAGCTGAAAAATTATTAACAGCCAGAATTCCAGTTTCAGAAGTTCTCACTTTTCAAAAACTCAAATGAAGGTTCCAGACTTCCATGAACAGCTTGGAGCTTTTCATGAGAAGTTAAGAAATCCAGCAATACAGATGGCACACTACACTTCTTTGATAAACAGATAAATGGATGAACTATTTTTTGATTAATTTGATATATTGTAGATGATCTAAGGCAGTACCTTTAAATTCCATTTCATTCATCTAACGGTAGCAGTCATGATAAGCATTTTAGGTCGCGACACTAACAATAACAAATGTCATTTCCTGAACTGAATAATTAACAACTATATAACGATCATTCCTTTACTTATGAAGGTAACAAGATCATGAAACTAACAGCAGCTTCCTAGCTTCAAACATAAAATATGTTGAGAATCAGGGATTGGAGGTTGATGAAGAATAAGCCCAGCCCCTTCAAATGGACTATGCATAAGCTTAGAGGTTGTAGCTTGGGGGAGAAAAAAAATCTGGAAATCAACCTGAGAATGTATAGATACTCTCTACAAGTGGAGGACTCTTGAATGACTGAATATTTTCGTTTTTCGTTTTTCTACTTAGCTATCTAGAATTGTGGTACATGTGCATGTGGGTTCAATCAAGCCTTTTGGAGAAACTTTTGAAAATAACAGAACCATCTAGGTCAATAGAATTTCAAATACATTGCAAGGCAGTAATCACATTACATGAACTGAAACTCTTACGCCTATCAAAAGCCTATCATATATAGTAAAGGAAAAAACATTACGAATTATATATGGAAAATTACCAACTAGATCAAACCAAACTAGCAAACCCAGTAGGTCAGACAAAATTAAATAAATAAACTACAGTGCTAAACCCATATTTAAAAGAAAGGGAGTTACAAAGGAGCCTCAAAAGATACAGAACCAAGAATAGCCTAAATAGTTATAGAGACCAAAGCATTGGATAAACCAAATCTACACCTAAACATAAATCATACAAAATATTTATCAAAAGCCAATTTACATATAGTTTAGAATTGAAGAAAAGCCAATTCACATCTGTTTAACAGCTAATGGAGCTCAATAAAGCTATATACCTGCCAAGAATTGCAGCAGATTTTGCCCAAAGGAAAAGAATTGCAAACAGAAGCAGGAGAACATTAGAAACAAGCGAGAGCAAAGTATAACCAGATATCTCAAACACCACCCAAGCAGCAAGAGTTACAAACAGAATCCCCACAGTTACATGTCTTTGTCTCCACAGCATCACATCTGCAACTGTTATACGAAAACAAACATAGAACTTAACCCCCTTAACCCGAAAAATTCAAAATCCAAAAAAGGGTAAAGTAAATATCCCATTAATCTTCAGTGTAGTTTCACTGAAAGCCTTTAAACTCTCCAAAACTATATCGAAAGAGACCAGTGAAAAACCTAGATCTGCATAACACATATCTTATTGAAAAAACGAAAAGAACATGCCGAAACAGAGTCGTCCTCTGAAAATCCTGAAACCAAATCAGGGACAGGGAGAATGACGCTATATTCAAGAAAAGCAAAATTCTGAATTTTTTAACCAACCAAAGTTCTTGTCTAATTCAACATTCCTAATTCATTCTAAAACCCAAAACTAACATAACCTAAAACAACAACAGATCGGAATGAGAATCGCATCTAATGAGATTAAACAACATTACAATTCTTCATTCCAATTCCATCCACTAAATCGGCAATAAACCCACAAAAAAACGCACTTACTAAAATATAGAAGATCAAATGAATTCATGAATCATGATCGAAGAAGTTAAAACATTCCTTTTTTTCCTTTTCTTTTTAGGGGAAGCGGGATTACCGAATCCTCCTCCAAGAATCTGATGCACAGTTCTCTGTCTGTTGAACAATCGACCGGATGAATCCATGAAAACGAGATTTGATCTTCCGAAAACCAGCGGCTCTGAGATTAGAATTTGCAGAAAAGAAAAGCAAACCTGATTTGGGGCTTCTCTATTTTTCAATCAAGAGCAAAGAACAGCATTTATAATAATAACTTTTCGTCGGCTTCGAAGAGTGGGGGGTTGGCGGTTTCACAATCCAGCCTAAAAGCGTTAACCATGTCATCTCATCCCTCTCTCTCTCTCTCCTCTTTGCTTTCTCCCGTCTACTTAATTAGAGAGAGAGAGAGAGCTTCTTTTTTTTTTTTTTTTTTTAAATAAGAGAGAGAATGTGTTAGAATGTCAAAACTTTCCCTCCATGACTGTACCAAGGGGTGCCTGACTTTCTGTCTCATCTTTTCCGCGGGAAAGAATCTGCTACACATAATTTGTCTGTTACCCCGTGTCTCCATACATAAAAGGTGAGGTGTATGGGGTTAAAACTGTAAAAACAGTTTTCTAATGAAATGGACTAATGACACCCTTAAAACCACTCACCACACCTCTAAAACTGTTCGGACTAGACATCTAAACATCCAAAAATTAAAAAGGGAAGAAGGAGAATGAGAAAAAGGGAGAGAGACACCAGAGAGAGGAAGAGAGGGAGGGAGGGATAGAGAGAGTTGCCACAGAGAGAGACATCGGGTAACAAGAGGGAGATGTAGGGGTGGGAGGAGGAGAGAGGGAGGAGAAGTAAAAGAAAAAAGAATTGTAGAGAGTGGTTTTAGGGGTGTCATTAATTCATCCATTTCATTAACATTTGCTTCCTAGGTAAGGATCTGTCCAGCCTCTTTATATAGAATTTGGGTCAACATGTCACTGAAAAAAGGAGACCGGTTTTTTCAGTACCTTTTTTTTATTTTGTGACCTATCGACCTGTTAGGTCATAGGCCAAACAGGTACTAACAGGCCAATAGGAGGCCAATAGGATTCAAACTGTTAAAAAATACACCAAATTCAAATTCCATTACATGTCATCCTCTAGTGTGGAGACACGGAGGAACTTACTTGGGTGTAGCAGATCCTTTTACCCTTTTCTGTTTATACTTTATAAGTTCAAACTTTTCAATTTGGACTTTTTGCGTTTTAATGAGGGTATTGTAGTCAGACTATTGAAACGAGGTCCGAAACAGAAAAGCGTTGGAAGAAAATGACTTTATTAAAATGGGGTAAACGGTAGGGCTGATATCATCTGCGCCACCCCCCTTGTGCGACTCTCAAGGCCAAACGGAAGACCGTTTAAGACAAACCGTCAAACTGGAAGAAGTGTGCTTTGTGGGTCCCATCGCTTCTTCGAACCCTGATGGCTGTCAGACGCTGCCACACTAACGTAAGGTTGGCCTTCATTTTTGGTGAATGGATCTATTTGAAAACCATTTCCCACCCCTTGTGATGAAATCGTCTACAACTCTAAATCACTACAGTCCAAACGGGTCTATCGCACAGCCATAAAAGTAAGTGGATGTGATTTAACATCCTCAAAATTTTTGAATATCAAATTTAATATACAATCATCTTTTATGTGGTTATGATATGACCGTTTGAACTATAGACAGATTTAAAGCATTAGACAATTTCCTCTGTTCTCCACCTGAAAGAATCCCCACGGTTAAAATGCGCGATCATACGTGAGGGCAGCCCTAGTTGAATCTGGTGTAGGGTTCGTGCCACCAAACGATTCCCCCAACCCAACAATCCGAGTTGAGCCTAGGGCTGTCAATAGTCGAGTTAGCTTGGTTCAATTTGGAGCTTGGCTTGTTGTGAACCGAACTTGAACCTTGTTTAAAGTCCGTAGAACCTAGCCTGAGCTTTTAATTGAACTCGTTTAATTATATGAGCCCAAACCGAGTTGTATTAAGCTCAGCTTGCTAAAAAACTCGACTTATTAAAGTGCTCGACTTGTTAAAGTGCTTGCAAACAGACAAGATTGTAAGAGATTAATGCATTTTTCCAAGGGAAAAATAAGGGATGGGATTGAAAAATTGTATGTATGACCACTCTATAAGTTATGTAAAAAGTATAATGTGATATTGATAGGTTGTACGCATGATCACCGGTCTGATCAGAGATACAATGAAGCTTAATTTTTTAAATAATCCGAATTACCCCTTTCTTTCTCTCTTCGATCTTCCTGCTCACCTGCTTGGTGCCGGCACCGTGATCCATTTAGGTTAGCCATAGAGAATGAAATGCCGTGCTTGACAGCCTATGACTGTCGAGATACACTTGGAAAGAGCAATCTTATTTTTCTGGCATGTTCTACCGAATTAAGGAGTCAAAGGAGGTTAAATGCCCTTGTACTATTATGCTTCTACATGTTGTATACTTGTATGAGTTTTACATGTAAACTTGAGTGATGGATACTATGATACAGGCTCGTTTCAACACATCTAGTTGTGTTTTGATGGAAAACACCTGATCAGTTTTAAATGATCCGGTTCTCCTTTAATTAGTATTTTTCAATAACAAGTAGTATAAGACATGAAAACCTTGTTCCGGCTTGTAGTCAGGTGGATGTAATCAGTTATGCAGGGGATGAGGCAGAGTTGGCTACGCTTGAATGAGCTTCGGATGAGTTGTGGGACATCTCATGGGGATCCGTTTTAGATGATGGTATGGATTGATGCATAGCGTACCTTCACAGACTACCAAGGACGATAACGAAGGAGTTGAAGAGGAGCACAAGCTTGAGCCGAACTTACCTTAATCTTAACGAGCTGAGCCTGAGCTTGGCACCTTAGGCTCGTCACGAGCCTGAGCCTAACCCTTGAGTGACGAGCCTGCTCAGCTCAGGCTCGGCTCGGCTCATTGACACCCTTAGTTGAGCCCCAGCCCTGTCGTTGAATAGGAAAAAATAGAAAAAAAAATATCTGTAATTTTCTATGTTAAAAAGGTTATTTGGTTGACAATTAGAAAAATAAAAATAAAACTAATATGGTAGTAGACAAGAAAATATTTAGTTGCATGAAAAAAATTTAAAAATTAAAGATTTTTCGTTTTTGGCAATTAAACAGCTTGAAAATGTTTTTGTCTAACAAAATTTTGCCAAGACAAAGAAAACCAACGTTTCATTGCATTCAGATAGGACCTTAGTTCAGCTCTGGCTTGTCACATAAGGTTAGGCTTAGGTTTGACGTGAAACATGTACCAAACGCAAGTTTGATTTGTTAAGATTAAGGTTAGCACAATTTAAAATTTTATTTTTTTCGCCACTTGAGCCTACCTTACATTGACAACCACTTGGGTGGGATAAATGCTGCAACTCCCGAATACAGGAGCGTTGGCTGGTGAGCTCAGTTCAGATTGGGATGGTTTGTCAAACTCAAACTATTTGCTTCAGGCCCAAATCTTAAATGCCGTAAGCCAACCTACCCATATATATATATATATATATATATATATATATATATGAGGCCCTTGATGAGCTGAGTTTTTAGTGAGCTGAGGACGCAGGGATCATGGAGAGCTTGACTTGTCAACCAAAGAAATGGAAGACGAGTGGAAAATCAAAGAATTCAATTGGATCACATAACACAGTAAAGGAGTGGGCATAAAGACACAACAAGGGCATTGTAGGATTAGGTAAGACACATAGGCTCCGGAGACGCTCACCAACCCAAATGTGTGTAATATGTATATAAGAAAAGGGGTTTTAGGAGATTCTAGAGAACCCTAGAGTATTCTAAAAAAAATTAGGTTCTAGAATAATGTATAGGTTTTTATAAACTAGGGGAAGATTCTAAGAGTGGAAAGTCCTAAAAAACAACCTAAAATATAAAAGAAACCTTTAGAAGACCTATAAGTTTTCTGGAAGATCTCATTTGAAGAGGTGGTGTGAATGCTCTAAAATGTTTAGAATACTCTTAGGCTCTTGGATGTGTGACACTTGTAAGAATCTTAAACCACTAAAGGGGCCATGAGAATCTATATAAAAAAGTGACCCTCCTCATTTGCTAACCATCCACAACAACCTTCACAATCACAAAAGCTCTAAGCTTTGTACATTCCACCATTGAATTGGATACAAAATGTTTCTTTTTCCTCTCTTAGGTGATCTTAGCTCATTAAGTATGTTAATTAAGCTAGGTTAACTCATCTATTAATTGGGAGTGGTTGAGTACTGGATGGCTTAGGCATTGGTAGAGACTAAGTCTATGACATCAGGCTCACTAAGCTAAATGGAGGCTCATGCTCCACCATGTAAGCTTCAAATTACGCTTAGGGTTTGAGCTCCAAGCTAGCTTAGACAATTGACAACTCTAATTCTAGTCGAGATTGCATTGGCAACTTAGTGTAGAGTAGCATGTGAAGACCATGTGGTTTTGAAATCTGAAAACGTGATTCTAACATTTACGTCATGACCACATACATTGTTTTGTACTTATTTGGTGCAGTTTTGCTTTTAACCACTATGATTCTATAGAAATACTTTTTTAGAATCAATTCCATTAGAATGACACATGTGCAATCAAGCATTTGGTAGTATCATGGCATTATTGGCACTTACAAAAATAACAAAAACAGATTTGGTCTTACAAAAAAAAAAAAACAATTTGATAAAAAAATGTCCTAATAATCTTTAGAGCGGTTTAGACAAAGCATGCCCAAAAACCACGCCAGATAACATTTATATCTTTAGCAGTGATTTTGAACGGTTGGAAGCACTTTGGAGTTCCAAAAACTGCGCCAAAAACATCCAATAAACAAGACTCCTACGTTTAACATCATACAAAAGCCTATGGTTATGATGGCTACCATCATTTTTTCAGGCTTTTACTTTTGAAAAGTATTTTAAAAGGCAAAATCCTAGGTGCCATCAAGTTAATAATTGAATAGGAATCTAAGGGTTATTTAGATAAACATACATGGGTATCTATTATCGCCAAAATCCTTCTTGTCTGATTGGATCGTTAGGCATATGGCACAAGAAAGACCATTGAGGCAACATGGTAAGCAAATGTCAATTTTGGTCATAGATACGTGGACTTAGGTCACAAAAATGACAAATTCAATTGCAGATTTGTCAATTTCTGTTAAAGATATGTTGAATTTGGCAAGGCATACCGACTGCTGGCATATACCATAGAAGAGGGCAATTAGGATGGAGAACAAATAGCAGACCCTCCAGGTTGAAGGACTGACCCAGAAGCTTGATTACAAGTGTTGGTACCATCTTAAAATTCTACTTGCAGATAAATGATGTGTGGGCTTTAATGGGTCTAGAAATGAAATAGTAAACAAGGATATGCAATGAGACTGACATTATAACACGTGTCAAAACGACTGACACACAATAAGGACAAATAATTGTCTATACGAAGTATATCAGTTTAGATCATTACACATCTCAACGAACATTCATTACGATATGGAAAAGTGGAGGTAGCATCGACAAAAAGTGGAAAGTGGAAGAAACCAACCATGCGACGTGGAGAACAGGTTACAACTGTTATAACTGATCAAATTGATATAAATAGATATTAAGAAGAATAATAAAAGATCTTCAATATCAACAAAAAAATTTATTTCTATCTCAGGAGTAGGCGTAGGTCTATCATAGGAGTAGTATAACTTAGTTTGTGACTCAGCTTGAGACATGGTGGACTTGGTCCATCCATAATACTTATAATCATCTCAGTTGACATCAAGCGGAGTGATCTTGTTTTAGGAGGTTCATGAACCCTTGAATTGAATAAAGTGTTTATACTGTATTACCGTTTGATTGCATTAACAAAGTTTAGTTTCTATTTTGTCATTCCTCTTTGAAGATTCAAGAAAATCCTTTTTGGTGAAGTATATACCGAACCTGGCTCAATACCCTGGCACACCTGTATCCAAAGCAATGTGAGGAAAGATAAATTTTCTCCACTAACAACAAGACAATTAAAGTACAAGATGTGATACAACTAACAGAAGATTATGAAGAGAACACTTGGAATAGCAACTGGATAACAATTTCTCCCCATGTAGAAGCATATCACTTAAGTAGAAGTGGGGCAAAAGTAGGGGTGTGCATGGGCCAGGCTTGGGCCCAATTCTTTTTAGAAACTTTAGGCCTAAACCCGACCCTAGTTATTTTATCAAGCTTCGGGCTGGGCTTGGGTCAGTCTATAGCCCATTAATTTAGAAAAAAACACAATCTTTAATATCTCTTTTTTGACACCTACTTTTTCATCTCAACTCTTTTGTAAATGTTTTTAACCCTCAAAACACCCGTATCAACTTATAATTTACCATCTACACTAAAGATATTTTTTTATCATAGAACATTTTCTTTACACACACACACACACACACACACACAC
>JAOXJP010068013.1:0-13808 GCA_025762735.1 Platanus orientalis
CCCTTCGCCCCCCACTCTTCCATCTCCCAACCTACATCTCCTCCCTCTCCCTCATTCCCTCCCTCAGTCTATCCTCTCTCGATCTCAAATACGAGCCCTATTTGGGCTTTTAGTTTGATTGGGTGATCTAAAGTGTATCATTTATGACACACCATCCAATCATTATAAATTAATAAAACTGTTACCTAATGATATAATAATAATTATATTTAACTAGTTATAATTTTTTTGATTGAAAGTAGACGTTAACTAAAAGTGTAAACATTACATAACATTAAGAAAATTCAATAGCTTAATATAAATTTAATTTCATTTACAAAACAAAAGAAACTTTCATAATTATGATGAATTAATATTTTAATAAAAAAATACAGAAAATTTAAAATACATAAAGTTTTAAAGAAATGAGAAGATATTAAATAAATAAGTAAATAGTATCAGTTTATTATTATACTGCTATTAGTATATTATTATTATAAATTAGTGCATGTATCAATGTAGAATTACAAACATATGATGATATTTGCATTTGATATATATTGCTTTGATTGATAATTATTTTTCTAATAAAAATTTTAAAGATCAAAAAAATAGTAAACATATTCATCAAAACATTACAGAAAAAATTACATTACTCCATAGGGAAAAATATTTCACTGAAATCAAAACTTTGATCCCTTATCCATAATCTGAAAATCATAGTCACACCCAAATAAATGCTCTACTACCATGGTCATCAAGCAATACATCCCTAGAAAAAGCAAAACATCACATAACAAAGTACTATGTCCACGTAAAATAAAATATAATTTGGGAATCAAAGGGTATGCTTTATTTTATTCAATTTTAAAATTTTAACTACAAAACAATAAATAGTCCTAGCTTAAATTTTTATAGGAATGTTTAATTTGTTTGTATTGTTATTTAAGAAAAAAAAAATAGCATACTTGTGATGTCTACACATTGTATGTGTGTGTGTATGCAAATACAGTAGGCCCACTAATAACTAATACCTGTGGGAGACACATAATTTTATTTTTTAATAGTGTTATTAAATTTTTTTGTTTTCTATGTATTTTTTGTTATAAACAGAATTCCTTCTAAAAATTCCTGCAAAAAAAAAAAAAAAAAAAACTGTTTACATTACCTTTCAGGTATCTGGTCTTCTCATAAAAAGAATGCATGTTCACTCTCGAGACAAAATAATTTCGATGTCCCTTTGCACTAGTGAAGGTTTGGTTTGTGAAGCTTGCTTGTGAGTCAGGCCTTAATTTTCTAAGCAACTTTCACAAATGAACAAGAGAGAAGGCAATTGGTAGTTTTAACTTTTTCCTTTCTTTCTTACTATATCAATATGGGTCAAATTACTAAATACTAATATATATTGTCTTCCATGTAAGTAAGAATACATGAATATGAAGGCATGGCATTATTGTAATATTTCCAACATGTATGTAGAAGTTGGTATGGTAGTAGTGTACTCTTATACTATACCATATAGTGTATGCTGTATACATATTCTAATAAAATTAATGGGGGATTACACTACTCTATCCATACAGTTTTTCCCAAATTGCTCTCTCCTTCTCCTCATAAAACCCTAACATATACAATTCCCCTCTTCTTCACTTCCAATCAATCCAACTTGGGGCATTAGAGCCACCAGAACACAGAGCCCAAGGAAGAGCTCAACCAAAGTTTGTGATGCAGGAACACCAAATGAAGATTGGGGAGAGGGCTACTCAAAGGGCTAAAAGATAGGCCTAGGCTTTGATTAAAGAGAGACAATATGTAGAGGTAGAATAGGAATTTATTATTTTTTTATCATCTTTGTAATAAAGCATCAAGGTCATGGGTTTTCCGGGAAGGATTAGAATGGGCAATGGCTATATGCTGGCCCTTAGGTGTTTTCTTATTTTTAGCTTCTAAAAATCAGGGATTTTAAGGAAGGTGTTGTAGGAAATATTTGGGAGGGATATTGGGTTTCAAAACAAATTGTTTTCTGTATGATATTTACTCCCAAATCCCATATGAACAAAGTAGAGAAAAATGTGAAGTTAATGAGTTCTTGAATGTGTGAGTGGGGTTTCCCTCTTCGAGTCTCCTTGGTTGAGGCTGGGCCTCCAAAATTCTGTTCTAGAGTTGAGGCTGGGCCTCCCCGAAACCTCATTTTCTTCTTCTTATTCTATTGCTTCCGGAAGTACTGAGAGCTCTGATGTTATCTGCACTACTGTTGAGTCCTGATGTTCATTTAAAGAGATCATCAAGTGTTGTTCTGTACCTGGGATTTCGGCCCAACTGGAGACTGAATTACAGAGTCCTATTGCTGAGTCTTAACTCATGAACTGCTGCTACTGGGTTAAGATATCTTGCTGATTGAGATTCTTCTGCTCATTCAAGTGGTTGCCTTACCTTTACATCGTGTCAACTTCAGATAAGTTACATCTTCCATCATACACTGTTAGTGATTATCTTACCTTGATACTGCTGTCTGTGAAGATTATAGTTGATTACATTTTGTTGGATCAATGTCTAAGCTTATTACTACTTCTGTGAGCTTCTATATGGATTTCTGGATATTGTTCTGTGATTCTAATCTGAGTTGATAGAGCATTTCCTCAATTCTGTGCACTGGAATCTATAACTCAGACCTAAGTTTTTTCATGTTTATATACTTTTAATCGTCAGTTGGTCCAGAAACTTTGAGGACTTAATCTACACCAACATAACTGTTAGCCTATAAAGTTTCACCTCAATCCAACATTCCTAGACCTGGGTTTTAATCTCTTCAAGTTCTGCCTAGAACTTTCTACTTTAATATAGACCCACATAACTACTAATCAGATTTGTTACTTCAATAAACCCAATTTTATGAGTGTTTCCTCCTCAACTCAGTTCCTCATTTGGCGAATAACCCGCCAGAATTCAACAGCTCTACTAGCTTTCATCCATCAGTTTGCTACTTCCATCAGTCCATACAGATGATGTCAACATCCACACATATACCTTAGGTCAGTAACAGTGGAACTTAGATCTCTAAACTTTTTGGTGTGATGAAACCTGTAACACAAGAGAGGAAAAAAAAAAGGGCGGCCCAGTGCACGAGGCTACCGCTAACGCGGGCGGGGTCTGGGGAGGGCAAGATGTACACAGCCTTACCCCCATTTCTGGAGAGGCTGTTTCCGTGACTTGAACCCGCGCCACCAAGGAAAGAGAGAAAAAGAGAAAGTTGTATAATCGTATGAGTGTGTGTATCCCATACATATACATCTTATTTATAAGTGTATGGTTGTACTACATAAGTACTATATTTGTACTATGTACTACATTTGTACTACTTCTACTTCTACCGGGAATTACATTAACACCATTATTTAACAATTACATTAATGCCATTATTCAACACTCCCCTCAAGTTGGAGCATAGACATCAATCATGCCCAACTTGCTGATTATATGATGATGCCTTACTCCCGTGACTCCTTCAGTCAACAAATTTGCAAGTTGTTGATCAGTAGTGATGAATGGTGTGTAAATCAGTCCAGACAGTAACTTCTCTCAAATGAAGTGTGATGCAGCATGCATGTGGGATAGTGAAGTGTGTGCATAGGAAATAGACATAAAACCACTAAAACAATAAAGTAATAGAAACTAGATTCCTATATACTAATTCAGATAGTTGATATATATGTTCATCATGCATTAAAGGAATTAGGGTTCACAAAGTAGTAAACAAATAAAAACTCTCAACAATATTTTAAATTAATGAAAATAACTGGGGTTGTTGTCTAGAAAATCTAATGCATTAAAAGTGTGCTAAAAGTGTTCAAACAAGGTAAGAATGTGAGAAAATAAGCAAAAAGGGGTTAGGGTTTTGTATGGAAAAATTAAAGGTAAGGTTTAAACATGAATAGACTTAAAAGAATAGGATTAATGTGCTAAGATTGGATCAGAATTTTAGTACCACAACCCCCAAGCACATGCCACAACTCACAAATTACTTCTTTAAACGGCATTCAAAAGAGCACAAGAAGTGAAGATGGGGACCTGATTTCGATGCAAATCACTCCATGAAGATCTACTAGCATGAGGGCAATCATCTTCAAACATCTAGGTGGCCGAAATTCACACTTAGAATAAATTTTCAAAATCTGATTGCTACAACAAGTGTGCCGCCAACCCTGGAAAACCCAACCTTGGGTTTTAGATTGAAGGGAGTTTTCGAATGGTGATTTCCTTCTCTAGGATTGCCCAAGGGTGTGAAACACCCTGAAGAAAACCAATCAGCCAAAGTCCTCTGTGTGTGGAAATAGTATGCAATCTCATGAAGGTATCTAGTAAGCCTAAATCACGCCTGGTATTAATGATCAGCTATAAAAACTTCTTCAAAAATGAAATCTACAGTTGGTGGATGCTACAAGAGGTGTCACCCAGCCCTAACAGACATCCAGAAAGTGATGGATCGAACAAAATTCCAATGTTGTGATGATGGTGAAGGTTCTTCAACAAGAGGGTTAGTTTTCAGCAATACAAAATCTATTAAGAAGAATATAAAAAAGATAATGGGGAAGAAAACCTTTAACCCAAGAGGAGGGAGTGGCCTCCACCACCAGTGTTAAACTAGGTGAGGGCCTAGTCCCATTCTAGGGTTTTGAGGTCATCAACCTGCAAACAAAGGAAGAAGAAGATGAACACCACGTTAAGATTCAAACTCATAATCGCATACCCATCAAAATCTAGTCATGAGATATAAAAAGACCCCCCACGACTAGGTCTAATACAAGAAATAGAAACTAGACTATAATACCCCCATTAGGGATGCAAATGAGCCGGATTCAATGTGGATAGTAGTGTATCCGAATTTGGCTCATTTATAATCGGATATTTTTTAAACAAACGAATATTTAATCAAATTCGATACATATAGGTTCATATTCGTATCTGTTAAGTTGATCAAATATCAGATACAAATACGGATATATCCCATTAAACAAAATCATTAAGTTAGATTAACATATTTGTATCCGTTAGGTTATGATTAAAGTTAAAAGAAATGCAATATAACCCAAAATAGTATTTAAAAAGTAAAACTTATTGTATTATGATATAACTATTAATTTAAATCACTCATTTAGTCGAAACGGATGTATATATATATTCATATTTGGTTCATTTATAATCAGATATTTTTCAAATGAACGGATATTTAATCAAAACGAATACATGTATATCCATATTTGCTTTAAACGAATACAAAAATTAATTGAATTCCGATAATAATCGATTACTTGCATCCCTACCCCCCATGGCTAATTTCTCATGCCAAAAATACCCTTGAACTACAAATAATAACATAAAAATCCTTTTAAAAAAATGACCAAACTACCCTCACAATGTGTCCCCTTTCAACAAGAGACAAACAAAATAAAACAATAAAGTAAATAACATCCTGCACATAAAGGGACCCACTACTAGAACCACAGTAGGAGTCCATCTCTCCTACGCCACCTCTGGTAGGTTTGGAAATCACGCTTGTACCCAATGTCCTCATTAAAGTGTCTATCCACTTCAATATGCTTTGTGCGGTCATGTTACACATGGCTATGTGATATACTAATTATTGTCTTATTATCACAATATAGATTCATAGGAACCTGTACTGTGATCCCAATTTCGTGAAAAATAGTCCGCAACCAAAGGGCTTCACATATACCAAGTGCCATGGATTTGAATTCTGTGTTAGCACTTGATCTTGCCACCACAGATTGCTTTTTACTTCTCCATGTTACCAATTTTCCACCAACAAAGGAATAATACCCTGAAATAGATCGTCTGTTGGTGACTAAGTCTGTCCAATGTACACTTCCATACGCATTTGGTTATGCTTGCAAAACATGAACTGATGACATGAGAGCAAGGTAGGACCCACTTGGCCTTGGTGGGATCCACACATGAAGAGATACAAGGAGAAGCATGGAAGATGCAATGAAGCAATTTTATGGAGGATTTGTTAGAGTTTTAATAGACTTTTTACTAAATTTATAAATGATTTTTAGTGTTTATTAGAGTTAGATCGTAATAGGTATTTGGTTTTTTATATAGGACTTAATAGGCATTGTGTTTTGGAAGCCAAATTGTGGCTTGGTCAACTACTACTAGAAGGGGGAACGAATTAAAGTCTTTTATTATTTGTTGCTTTCTATTTTTGAGATCCAAACAAAGGGAGAAACCCTATCTCACATGGGATATAAAAAGGGGTCTCCTTAGCAAAATATATCAATGAATACAATAAATAAATAAAAATTGTTGATTTCCTCTTTCTCTTACGCGAGCAGATAGGAGTTTCTTCTCAAGCTTCTTGTACCATAGCTTGTGCTTGATTGATGATAATCAAGTAAACTGAAGTTGGCAATTTCCTCACAGATACAAACCTTCTTCTTCTTCTTCCTCTTTTCTCTTTATTCTACTAGTTTTCATCCATTGAGCTTGCTGCCAAAACCAAAACCCACCAACTTGCATCTTCATCCTTCTCCATAATCACCTTGTTATCTCCATAATTCCATCATAACCATCCAGCCACTCATATATCATCCTTCTTTTGACTCCTTTTGGATTTCCCACGATAATACACCGTAACAATTATTTCCAACAGAAAAAAAAAAATCTACAACCCAATCCATTCGGTGCTCCAAAACCCCATATACTTGGCCTAACTTTATCATCAACCCCTTTACATTTACTGCCCAGAAATTTTCCAACATCATCCCATTGATTTCCCTTCAACTCCCCATATATATTTAAACTCCATTCCTAGTGTTTATCAATGAAAAAAAAAATTATAAACCAATACTTCCTACCTGCAGCTGCCTAGAAATAGCTATAATAGTATTTAGTTCAAACCCAAATCAGGCCATTGTCTCGTGCACTGAAAGCAACTTTAGAAAGGAGTCTTTACTTGGAGTTTGAAGCCATTCCTCAGTCCATTATTCGAGTGCTTACGGCTGTATGGTTTTCGGGTGCATACAAGGTGTTTGATCAAAGTCCTGAGTGTTGCGAAGTGAAGATTGGTCTATACATCACTTGTTGCTAACCTGATTACTAACGTGGGATTTATATCTGAGTAATTTCCGCATTGTGCTACATCAAATTCGGTATTGGAGCCAGGTTCCAATTAATTATCGTTAGTTGGAATCCTTGAAAGTTGGAATGTTAGTGATTGACCTCTATGCTGGAGATCCGTAATCCGAAGGCTTGTTGGGATCTTCATGGTCACCCTCAACAAGATGACTAGGGGAGATCACAACATAATGGTTTGAGTAGTAGAGGTGGCTTTCAACCTCAGATCCGATCAATGCACACTCGGTTACTTCATCCATAAGTCTAGATACTGCAGTAGAATCTAGTCCAAATAATGTTGTATTCACTAAAGACCATGCTGATGTTCTTCGCTGGTTTATGGCTAGCTTAGATGTCTCTACGTCTACTACACCCACATCATCCTTTGCTCAATCAGGAACACATGCTTTTGCACTAAGTGCGTCACTCTCTACATCTAGCTGCTCTTGGATCATTGATTCAGGAGCTTCAGACCACATGACAAGTAATTCCACATTATTTTCATCCGATAAAGTTTGTTCTAATCAACAAAAAGTTCGCATTGCAGATGGGTCATTATCCACCATTGTCAAAAAAGGGTCCATCACTACTACCCCCACCATGAGTTTGTCGTCAGTCCTTCATGTCCCTAACTTTGTACTAAATTTGTTGTCTGTTAGTCATATTACCAATTCTCTTAAGTATCACATTTTTTCTTTCATTTTTCTTGTTTCAGGACTTAGTGATGAAGAAGATTATTGGTAGAGGACATGAGGAAGGAGGACTATACCGCTTGGATATGGATCTTTCTACTATACCCCCTGGGCAACAGCTGGAGTCACCAACACTAGTTTCAGTTCGTGGCGATCGGTCTCATCTATTACAGTGGCATCACAGACTTGGGCATCCTTCCTTGTTTACCTTGAAGAAACTTTTTCCTTTGTTTTCGTCATTTTCATCTAAGGACCTCTCTTGCACTATTTACAAGTTGGCTAAACATTGTCGTAGTTCTAATGTCTTAAGTAATAATAATAAAGTGTGCCTCCTTTTTTTGTGGTGCATTATGATGTTTGGGGCCCTGGCCCTATTACTTCTTTGTTTGGTGCTAATTTGTTACCTTCGTTGATAACTTTTCCAAGACTACTTGGGTCTACTTACTAAGTCAAAAGAGTAAAGTATTTTCTATTTTTCAAGTTTTTCATAAGATGGTGGAGACACAATTTGATACTAAGGTAAAAATCTTTCATTCTGATTATGGTAGTGAGTATACGTCTGGTGCCTTCTCTTCTTACTTGACCACACATGGAATTATACATCATACTACCTGCACCCACACTCCAGAACAAAATGGCATTGCATAGAGGAAAAATCGTCACCTTCTTGAAATTACTCGTGCTTTCCTTTTTCAAATGCGGGTTCTAATAGTTTTTTGGGCTGATGCACTTTTAACTGTTGTTTACCTTATCGATAGACTTCCTACTCGCATTCTTGCTTTTAATTATCCACTACAAGTCCTGTCTCCTCATGCACCTCAATTCTATATTCCTCCTAAGATATTCAGGTGTGTTTACTTTGTACATGTTCCAAAAGTGGATCGGTCGAAACTAGACCTGAAAGCGGTGCGGTGTCTTTTCTTCGGATATGTCACTGATCAAAAAGAGTACAAATGCAATGACCTTGCATCTTGAAAGTTGTTTGTGTCTCTAGATGCGACCTTCTTTGAGTCTGTTCCTTTTTTCTCTCCTAGTCCGACTCATCCTCAGAGGGGCAAGAGCTATGGTAGTATTGATGTTGGTGATGATGAGTCTCCACGTCCAGTTCCACTATATGTGTTTGACTATGGTGGAAGTAAACCAGGAGAACATGGTGGTAAGGGGGAGACCACAGATGATACGTTAGTCCATCTCAGGGGGAGACCGAAGGAGAAGGGTCAAAGGAATTACAAGCGTATGAAAGAAGAAAAAGGAAAGTCTCTACTCCTCATGTTCCTCAACTAGGCTCTTTGCCACCACCTCCTGATCAAGGTAACTTACCTTCATCTGATCTACATCTTCCTATTGCTCATAGAAAATGTGTGCGTACATGTACCCAACACCCTATTTCTAACTTTGTATCCTATAATCATCTTTCCTTCAAGACCAAGGTGTTTGCTTTGTCCTTGTCTTCTATTTCTATCCCAAGCAATGTGTCTGAAGCCCTCACACAAAAGCATGAAGAGATGTTATGATTGAAGAGATGACTGCATTAGAAAAGAATGGTACCTGGGAATTAGTAGATCTTCCATGAGGAAAAACTACTGTTGGTTGTAGGTGGATCTTCATGGTGAAGCTCAAGCCAGATGGAACTGTTGATAGATATAAGGCAAGGCTAGTTGCAAAGGGGTATGCTCAAACTTTCAGGATTGACTACCAGGATACCTTTGCCCCTATTGCAAAAATGAACTCAATAAGAGTCTGATATATGTGGCAGTAAACAAAGGATGGCCGCTTTTACAGTTGGATGTAAAAAATGCATTCCTGCATGGTGAGTTACAGGAGGAAGTTTATATGAAGTCCCCCTTAGGTTTTCAACATCCCATGGCTAAAGGCAAGGTGTGTAAATTTAAAAAAACACTATATGGGCAAAAACAATCACCACGAGCATGGTTTGAAAGGTTTAGTGGTGCAATGAGAAGAAGAGGGTATATTCAAAGCTAAGCAAATCATACTTTTTTCATCAAACATCAACACAGCGGTCTCACTGCCCTCATAGTGTATGTCGATGACATTGTTGTAACAGGAGAGAACTATGATGAGATGGGAGATGGGACAATTAAAAAAGTATCTAAGCCAATTATTTGAGATAAAAGATCTAGGTTAATTACACTATTTCCTTGGGATAGAGGTACTGCGATCAAAGAAAGGAGTTTTCTGTTTCAAAGGAAATATGTGCTAGATCTACTTGAGGAAGCTAGTATGTTGAGATGTAGACCATGTGATACACCTGTAGACCCTAACTGTAAGTTGGGAGAAACTGATGGGGAGCGTCTTCTTGATGTTAGAAGATATCACAGATTAGTTGGAAGTTGATATATCTCTCCTTAACCAAACCAAATATTGCATATGCAGTGGGACTTGTTAGTTAATTCATGCATACACCTACTACTATTTATCTTGAGGCAACATATAAAATTCTGAGGTATCTAACAAAGAGTGTGGGTATAGGCTTGCTATAGGAGAAAAACGATACTCTTCGAGTTGAAGCATACACTAAAGATACATTGCTACTGATTGGGCTGGATCCATCACAAATAAAAGGTCAACCTCAGGGTATTGCACATTTGTTGGGGGCAATCTTGTTACATGGAGAAGCAAAACAACCAGTAGTGGCATGATCTAGTGCAAAGGCAAAGTTTCGCTCAATGGCTAATGGCATCTGTGACTTATTGTGGATTCAAGGCATACTTCGTGACTTGAGGCTCAACATTCAAGCACCTATGAAACTCTATTATGATAATAAAGCCGCCGTCAGCATAGCTCATGACCCGGTTCAACATGACAAGACCAAACATGTTGAAGTTGATCGTCATTTTATCAAAGAGAAGATTCAGTCCAGACTTATTTGAACACCGTATATTCGAACAGGCGAGCAACTTGCTGATGTTTTTACCAAAGGATTGTCTGTTCCTCAATTTTGTTCTATTGTATCCAAGCTTAGAATGTAAAATGTGTATATGCCTGCTTGAGGGGGAGTGTTAGCAAGTAAGAGTATACGTAATAAAGTGTAAGCGTACAAGGTTATAAATGCTACACAACTTGTATATGGGGTATTTATGTCTTTTGGAAATTATACATAAATAGCACAAGTCGTACACGTAGAGACTACTCACCCACAACATTCATTCTTCCATTTTCCCCTTCTTCTTCTCCTTCCTCTCTCTTTCACTTCTTGTTTCTCCATAATCAAGACAAGCAACTCTTTCATCCTCTCTTCTAGCTCCAGTTTTAGTATCGCCATCCATGTTTGATTCAAGAAAAGAAAAGGAAAAGGAACTGCAAATGTATACAAGGAGAGACAATGATAAAGCAACTCATCCACCTCCAATCACTTCTTGTGATCTAGGTAATGACACTTTAAATTTTCTTGTTTCACTTCCCTCAAAGCCTCTTGTGAATGATGACCTTCTAATTGCACTTCGTATAGGAAAGCGTACATGCACTAATCATCTTATTCCAATTTTGTCTCCTATCAGGCTTTGACTAACCCTTATAGGACTTTTGTTAATTCTATCTCTTTTGTAAAAGTCCTTACCTCTCTAAAAAAGCAATGTCTAAGGTTGAGTAGAAGAATGCCATGGTTGAAGAAATGAAAGATTTTGAAAAAAATGGTTCTTGGGAACTGGTTAATCTTCCAACAGGCAAGAAAACTGTAGGATGCAAATGGGTGTATATTGTGAAGTATAAAGAAAATGGGTCGGTGAACAGATATAAGGCAAGACTAGTGGTCAAATGATAAACTTAGACTTATGGCATTGATTATCAGGAGACCTTTGCACCAATGGCAAAGATGAACTCTATAAGAGTTCTATTGTCTGTTGCAGCTATCAAAAATTGGTCTCTCTAGAAACTGGATGTGAAGAATGCGTTCTTACATGAGGACTTGCATGAGGAAGTATACATGTTACTACCTCCAAGGTTTCAAATTTGAAGGAGCGAAAGAAAGATGTGTAAATTGAGAAAGGCCTTGTATGGGTAGAAGCAATCTCCACAAGCTTAGTTTGAAAGGTTCAATGGAAGCCTAAAGAAGGTTGAGTACGCCCAATCATAAGCCAACCACACTTTCTTCATCAAACACAGAAAGGAGGGTACTACAACAGTGATTGTATATGTGGATGATATTGTCATAACGAGTGATGATCCAAGTGAGGTCACTAGGTTGAAATCATATCTTAGCAGTAAATTTAAAGTCAAAGATTAAGGAGTACAACGTTGTTTTTGGGGAATTGAGGTTGCTAGATCAAGAAAGAGTATTTTTATTTCCCAGAGAAAGTATATCTTAAACCTTTTGACAGAAACTAGTTTGTTGGGAAGCAGACCAGCTAAAACTCCTATAGCGATGAATCATGGCTTAAATGATCAAGATGGTAGGTCATTGATTAATGCAGGTAGATACCAGAGATTGATTGGGAAACTTATCTACTTACCACTTACCAGACCTGATATTGCTATTGTGGTTGGAGTAGTAAGTCAGTTCATGCATGCACCACGAATTCCTTACTTTGTAGCAACCTATAGGATCTTGAGATACTTGAAATCAGCTCCAGGACGAGGTCTGCTATTCACCAATCATGGATATGTGAGAGTTAAAGTTTACAATGATGTTGATTGGACAGGCTCTATCACTGATAAATGATCCACCTCAGGGTTTTATTCTTTAGTTGGAGGAAACCTTAACCTGGAGGAATAAGAAACAATCTGTTGTTGCTAGATCCAATGCAGAGCCTAAATATAGGTCTATGGCTCATGGAGTTTGTGAGATGATTTGGTTGTGTCAACTACTACAAGAGTTTGGTCTTACCACAACGATACCAATGAGCTTATACTATGACAACAAGGCTGCAATCAGTATAGCCCACAATCCGGTACAGCAAGACCGTACCAAACATATAGAAGTTGATAGGCACTTCATCAGAGAAAAAAATTCTTGCAAGATTTGTGTGTACTCTAGACATAATAACAGAACAACTTGTCGATGTTCTTACCAAAGGAGTACCAAAAGTATGACTTCATGAAATCATATGCAAGCTGGGAATGTTTCATGCTCTAGCTTAAGGGGGAGTGTTGGAATGTAAGGTGGCATGGATGTAAGGGTACACTTGTAATAACTATTTATGTGCTTAAGGGGTATATAGGTATCTTACTCATATAATCCACCTAATATAAAAGGGAGGGTCATACAAGAGAATCAATCAATCTACGATCTCTCCCCTTCTTTCTCTAGTCTCTTCTCTTCCTTTCTTCTTCTTGTTTCACTCCTTTCTCTCTAGTTTCTCCCTCTTCAAATTTCATCTAAAGGAAGGTAGCTTGTGGAAGTGAATCAGAGCAGCTAAACTACCTGGCAGTCAGTGAATGAGAAGGTATGGAGGTGAATAGGACCAATGATGCAGTATAATAGAGATGATACCAAAGTTAATGTAGAATGATAGCCAAGAATATCAAAGGTGTCTGAATAAAAGAGAAAAGGAAAACAAGAAAAGAGAAAAGGAAAAGAAAAAGACCTGATTTGAAACTTTTCCAAACCCAAAACAAGGGATCTTGGCCTCAACCAAGCTTGAATAAACCCAAGGGATCCATCTTTGGGGAAAACCACTCCTGATTTTAGACTTCATAAAAGAAGAACACACTAGCCAAGAATTAGAAACCAAGAAAATTCTTTATTCATCAATTTCATTCATAAAATTGTAGGTTACAAGCATATATATATATATATATATAGAGAGAGTTTATATGTCAACCTCTCCAAATCCCACTCTAATTAGACTTCGTAAAAATAAAACTTCTAAATTAATAAAATCCTATAAATTAAGTGATACCTTACCATTATTTTGACCATGACTTTTCGAAATCACATCAGATTCTTAAAATCTTGGTTTCGTTGAAAAGGTAACTGAATAACCTTTCAAATGGCACAAAAAAATCCCAAACAGGTAAGTTTTGGCCACCAAAATATACCCT
>JAOXJP010068024.1:0-15410 GCA_025762735.1 Platanus orientalis
GGTTATCCGATCGATCGAGCCAGAGCCCAATAATTTTCATTTTTTTTTGTTTTGACTCTCACTCACTAAATCATTTGTATCTTTTTCATTTGGGGTTGATTTCACTCATCGTTTATTTCATTGGACTTCAGACTCCTGTGCCTATCCATCCATTGATATAAGATTTTCTCACAGATTCTTTCTATATTTTGTTGGTGTCTCTAAAGTTGTTTCCATTTACAGGTCAATACATATGCATTTAAATAGTTCTAAATGTGTGCAGAACACATATATTATATGTGTACAGTATGAGTATGACATGTGTACAAAATATATGCGAACATGTGCGGGTTGTTATGGAATTTCTATGAAAATTAAATCTAACTATGTTTTGATCCCATGATTCTCTTGATTGATAGATTCTTAGAGTTCTCCTTTGAAATCCACATGTCAGATATATATTTGACATGAATCTAATATTGAATTGATTAGAATCCCTATGAAATTATCTAATATGAAACATGATGTGACTGATCTAAGTGAATCTTGTTTAATTGCCATAAGAAATGTGAATTCATTTGTACTAATATGAAATTGAACATGAGAAAATGTCTTTGACTGAAATTAAGTTTGATTGAAACTTTAATTCCATATATGAACTATGAAATACAAACCAACAATTGGTAATTTCGATCATTTTGAACAAATCAAAGATTACATAATATGAAAGATCATAAGAACTACAAATTCTAGAAAACTACTTGAAGTATTGATCATATGTTATTTATATGAGTGTGTTATGAACAATTGAATATGAAATGTGAATGTATTATGATTGAAACTTATTGAACCATAATGCCTTCTTTCTTATGTCATGAGAATCTCTTTATTGACTATTGATATACTTTGAAGTGTCTTAATTGTTTATCAAATTTTGAAATGTTATTAAACCTTTGGACATTGAACCATCTTTGGGACTTATTGAATTATTGAACATAATTGAACCATTTGGGACCTTCCATTGAGTCACAACAATGGAATACAATTTATGGGACTGTTCATTAGGTCGCAACAATGGTAATGCTATATAGGACCTCCCATTGGGTTGCAACAAGAGAGAGTTTTATATGGGACTTACCATTAGGTTGCAACAATGGTAAGTTATAAAGGACCACATCGGTTATCTATATAGGACCTATTGGGTCGCAACAATGGATTATGATACGATTTCTAAGACCTACCATTGGGTCGCAATAATGGTAAAGATATTTGAGACCTTTCATTGGGTATAAATAATGGAGATTGATATTCGATTATTGTATTGACTCATTGAATCCCTTTGATTATTGTTTCGGGACCTACCATTGGGTCGCAACAATGGTGTATCATTGATTACTTTGAATCTTATCAAATCCTTTGGACTTATTGAACCCTTTGATTATTATTTCGGAACCTTCTAACAACAATGGAAGTTAATGATATTGACTTGGATTATATCTTTTTTTTCATTGAACCTCATTAAATATAGTTCTAGGACCTTCCATTGGGTTGCAACAATAGAGAATAATGATTAAATCTTTGAAATCTGTTAAGAAGTGACTGGAACTAATGAATAAGATATTGATAAGTAAACGAATCATATGATATGAATGTATTCAAATCTTAATGATAAGTGAACTATTGATAAGAAGTATGAAAATAAATATAAAAAATGATATATTGATTGATTTCAAAAGTGAAAGATAATATATTTATCAATTACATTGTGATACATACTCCTTTGTTGTTCATGGTATTGATTATGATTATTTTGCTTATTCATTTGCATCCATAAACTGATAAGTTATTGATTCCTATTGTTTGAGCTTCATATTATTATCTATGCTTAAGTTACGTAAGAGGAACCTATGTGTAAGCTATATCTGTCATCATTTAGATATAGTTTGCATACTTGTTGATCCCATCAAACTCACCCCAATTGGTACATGTTACGATGGTATGTGATGGAATGATAATGCATGAAGGTGATTCATGTTTGATGGGACTAGTGTGAAGGAGACGAGATGAAGACTTTACATTTTAATGTCTTACTACTTTTATTCAGATGAATGTAATAAATGTCTTTATGATGGATTATGATATAATGGACATAGTATGGATTTTGGACTCCCACCTTTGATTGGGAGTATGAGTGATGGTTCCTTAGTTTTATGTACATGGTAATATGAATGTTGGTATTATGTAGTTATTTTTTCGCTGCGTAGTTATGTGAATGAATGGAACCATTAGTGGTTTATATGTTTTGGTTGCACATTATTATGAATGAAATGACTATGGTAATGTATAAGTGAATGTTTTACGCTTTTGCATGAAATTAAATGTTATGGCTTATGAGACTGTGGCTTAAATGATTGACTCCATTTGATATGTACTATAAATATAAAGGAATATGTGAATGTACTTTTAAATGAGTGACCTATTTGAATATGAAACATTAATCGAATGTTAATGTAACGATTTGAATCTGGGGCACATATGGATGATATCCAATTCCGGGTTCGGGGACGTTACAACTTTATATCAAAGAAACTAGGTTTGAGTTCTATAGACTATCAGATGAGTGATCATGTGAATAAGTGGAGTTAAAAGTGACAGAATGGAAAATAACGGAATACTTTAACAGCTTAAATTATAAATCGTATGACATTAACGATTGACCTTATGCTTGGGGACTTCATATCGAATTATACTTGAGGATTCGTATTGAATTGTGATTAATGATATTAGTTGATCTTTTCATATCTTAGAATTCTCTATGATTCTAAGTATGCAATTTCTTAGTTTTTGGTACAATATGCCACCAAGGATGTGTACTAGAGGGGCATCTTCTACTTCGACATCAAAGAGAGATCCCTTGGACGAAATATTTGTAGCTATTCATGGCCTAACCAAGGTTATGAAGGAACATATCGCCCATGAGAGACAACTAAGAGAGAGGGGCAATGGAAATGAGAATACATGATTGGGCGGTTTCAAAGAATGTGACCATCAGAGTTTAGGGGAACTACTAATCCGATGAAAACAGAGTCTTTGATTATGTAACTTGATGAGATTTTTTAGGTCATAGGTTGTGTTGATGATTAATGTGTCTCTTTGACTACTTTTGTGATGAAATGTGAAGCTAAACATTGGTGGCGTACCATAAAGGATACACTCATGGGAGGTATGATGAGCCTCCCACATGGGAGATGTTTCTTGAGATTTTTAGGGAATACTATTTTCCACCTAGTGTTTAGGAAGATAAGGAATTTGAATTCCTTAAATTGGTGCAGGGAAACATGAGTGTGTTGCAATATAAAGAAAAATTCATGGAGCCAGCTCGCTTTGCTGCACAGATTGTTGCGGATGATGCTATGAAAGCTTAGAAGTTTCAGCGAAGCCTCAGGCCTAGTATCCATTCTTGTATGTCTGTACTAAGGTAGAAGACCTTCATGGATGTAGTGGAGACTGCCCGCATAGCGGAGATGGAGAGTGATGAACTGCAGAAAATCCATGACAGAGGGAAGAGACCATTTCAGTTTCATACTCACAGAGAGCCTATTTCTCTAAAACTAGCCAAGGGAAGGTCAACTAAGCAAGGAGTTATTGAGCAGTGCAAGAGATGTGGGAAGAGGCATAGTGGTACATTCTTTTGGAACACTACTCGTGATTGTTATACTAGGAAGGACACCCCAACAGCTAAGCTAGCTGATGACCATCAACATCCAAAAGTCAAAGCCATTGTGTATGCTATTACCGAGAGAGATGTAGAGGCATCCAAGGCTATTGTCTTAGGTACTATTTCTTTGTTTACTCACATTGCACATATTCTTATGGACCCCGGATCTACACACTCGTTCATATCGTATGCTTATGCCAAATATGCTAGTTTTTCACATGTGATGTTAGACGATGTACTACACGTATCCACTCCTCTTGGGAAGTAATTGTTAGAGGATTTAGTCCTCAAATGTTGTGCTATTATAGTTGGGAACCTAGAGTTACTGGTGGATTAATCTTACTTGACATGGAGGATTTCGATTTAATCTTGGGAATGGATTCGTTAGCCTCATATCATGCTATGATCCATTACTATTGCAATGAAGTTGTATTTCACATACTTGGAATGGTAGAATTCTCATTCCAAGGAGTCAAGAAGGATTCTTTCCTATGTTTAATTTCAACCATTCAAGCTAGGAAGCTTCTTCGAAGAGGTTGACAAGGTTATTTGGCCTAGGTGGTTAGTGACCAAACCACAAAGACAAAGGTGGAAGATGTGTCTATCATTCAGAATTTGTTGATGTCTTTCTAAAAGATCGTCAAGGATTTTCACCTGACAGAGAAGTGGAGTTTGTAGTTGACTTGGTCCTAGGGTCCGCACCGATTTCCATCGCTCCTTACCTATGGCACTGGCGGAGTTGAAGGAATTGAAAATGAAACTTCAAGAGTTTCTTGACAAGGGATTTATTCTCCCTAGTGTGTCACCATGGGGTGCCCCAGTCCTTTTCATTAAGAAGAAAGATGGATCAATGAGGTTGTGTATTAACTACTAGCAGTTGAACCAAGTCACTAAAGAACAAGTATCCACTTCCCCGAATTGATGACTTGTTCAACCAATTGCAAGGTGTAACCGTGTTTTTGAAGATTATTTGAGGTCTAGTTATCACTAATTGAAGGTCAGGCTGAAGGACATCCCTAAGACTGTTTTTCATACCCGTTATGAACATTATGAGTTCTTAGTGATATCTTTCGGATTGACTAATGCTCCTGCCGCCTTTATGGATTTGATGAACAGAGTGTTCAAGCCATACTTGACCCGATTTATTATCGTCTTCATTGATGACATTCTAATGTACTTTAAAAGTACGGAGGAACACGAGTCACCACTTGATAATCGTATTGCAAACATTAAGAGACCACAAGTTGTTTACCAAATTCAGTAAGTGAATTTTGGTTAGACCAAGTGCAATTCTTAGGCCACGTAATTTCCAAGGATAGGATTTGTGTTTACTCAGAGAAGATTGAATCAGTTGTAGACTAGCCAAAACCAACCAATGTGATTGAGATCCGTAGTTTCTTGGGTTTGGTTGGGTACTACCGAAGGTTTGTAGAAAGTTTCTCAAAGATCATAGGATTGTTAACCAAGATAACTTAGAAATATGAAAAGTTTGAGTGGAATGATGACTATAAGAAGAGTTTTCAACTATATGGGCATCACAGAAATACCCGGGGGGTTTCACGCCCACTTCCGCAAGTTGTGAAACCTGGCTCGGTGAATACCGTTAGCCTTACTTTTTGGAGTAGCCACCAACTTTGAGGTTCGCAGATGGAGTTGGACATCTGCCTCTTCTCTTGGGTGAAAGGAGGGGCACGAGCCTTGCAGCCCGGGCTAGGCCCTTAGGCCTACAATGACTCTTGGACTAGACTGGGTCTTTTTAGAGATTCGAGGTAAGTTGTTTGGTTGTAATTGGGGAAGGTGTTAGGAACCCCAATTACCCACTTTTTTAGGGTGGCTCCTCTGACCTGACAATACCTTAATGATATTAAACAAGACTTTTTATTTTAAAAGTTAGATTTTGGTCATTTTCTGTCAGTACGCCTGAACTTGCACTCAGTATGCTTGATCTTTCACAGAAGTGAAAGTTCAGGCATACTAGTCCAGATGGACCCCACTCTACTATTCCAGTGAACACTGAGTTCTGGAGTTATTTTCTAAGATATTTAAGAGGTTCTATAAGTTTTTTACAGAGGTGAGAAATGGGTGGTGGAGAGGGGGTGTGAGAATGAGTGGTGGAGGTGAGGAGGAGGGCAAGGGATCATGGGCTAGGGCTCTAGGCCTTGAGATCTTAACCCCTTATTTAGAATATTTTGAATGAGGGGCTTAGATCTAAAGCACTTTTAGGGTATTTTAGGGAAAAAGGATCTAGGGAAATCCTCCCCGTCCATGTTTCCTAATAGTAAAGCACCACTAGATAATTTTTGTTTAACAATGAAAGGCCCTTCATAATTTGGCCAAGGTTGTCCTCAGGGTGCTTGTTCATGTGGGAGGACCTTTTTGAGAACAAGGTCACCTTCTTCTATATCTCTGGGTTTAACCCTTTTGTTGAAAGGGGTTACCATACACCTCTGATAGGCTTGTCCATTGCTGATTGCTTGTAGTCTCTTTCGTTAATGAGGTTTAACTGATCATGTTGAGCTTGTGCCCATTCTGACTCCGAAACTTGTGCTTTGGCCAAGATCCTAAGACTGAGATTTTTTGCTTCTATAGGCAAGATAGATTTCGTTCCATAGACCAATGAATATGGAGTAGCAATAGTGGAAGTGCGAATAGATGTCTGTAAGGCCAACAATGCACAAGATAATTTTTCATGCCAATTAGAATGGTTTGATGTCATTTTTTAGAGAATTTTCTTAAGATTCTTATTGTTTGCTTCCATTACCCTATTCATCTGAGGTTTACAAGGAGATGACCGGTAGTGTTGAATCTTAAATTTTTGGCAAAGTAGCCTGAGATCTTTCCCCATAAAATTTGTAGCATTTTCTGTGATGATCTTGTTGGGGACACCGTATCGACTGATGATGTCCTTATGAACCTTGTTGTGTTCTTCATTGTGACTGTAGACAAGGATGTGGCTTCCACCCATTTTGTGAAGTAGTCGATAGCCACTATGATGTACTGATATCCATTGGCTGCCTTCCGAGGCATGGGCCCTACTACATCAATCCCCCACATAGAGAATGGCCAAGGTGTAGTTAGGTTATGTAACTTTGAAGACGGTGCCTTAATAAGATTGACATAAGACCGATAAGTGTGGCATCTTTTCACGTGATTACAATAATCAACTTCCATAGTTGACAAATAATAACCCAAACAAATAATCTTCTTGGCTAGCATGAGCCCATTCATGTGTGGATTGCATTCTCCGTCGTGGATGTCTTCAATAACAGTTGACACTTTAGACTCGTCCACGCACCTTAACAAGACATGATGTGGGGATTTCTTGTATAAGGAACCTCCATGCAAGACAAAGTGTGTGGCCAATCTTTGCAAAGTACGTTGATCATTTCTAGAGGCCATAAAAGGGAATGTCTTATGGTACTTCTTGATAATGAAGAACCAAGGCTCTCTATTTGGATCTGCTGTTCTAATTTGGAGACAATGAGCCGGTTTTGATCTCTATTTAATTTCAATGGGTCTCATCAAGGAATCATGAGGCATGTCAATCATAGATACAAGTGTAGCCAAGGCATCTGCAAACTAATTTCTATTTCGGGCCACCAAACTGAAGCTTAAGTACTCAAAGTTTATGGACAAGGCCTGAAGGTAATCATGATAATCTAAGAATTTCTTGTCTTTGATAAACCATTCTCCAATGGCTTAGAAAATGACTAGGGCCGAGTCACTGAAGACTTCAAGTTCTATGATACCTAAGTCAATAGCAACTTTTAGGCCTACAATGTTGTTGGTACATGGATAACATAGACGGATGGAAAAAGGAATGAGGGCATTTGTAGGAGATATGATTACTACTCCAACACTATTTCCTCTCTGATTGATTACTCCGTCAAAACACATCTTCCATTGCACTAGCTTGGTCTGTTCTACCTTAATGTACAATATTTTGCTCATATGGAAAATCAAGACTGGAGGAAAGGGGTTCATCAACTGGGCCGTCGGCTAAGAAGTCTGCGATGGCTTGTCCCTTGATTGCTTCATGTGGAATGAAAGATATGTGAAATTCAGACAACATCATGAGCCACCGGGCTATCTTTCCAATTGTGGCTGGTTTCTCAAAAAGATATTTAATGGGATCCAGTATGGAAATTAGGAAAACTTTGTATGATAGGAAGTAATGCCGCAATCTCTTTGTTGCATAAACCAAAGCGAGAAGTTTTCTCAAGAGAGGTATATCTGGTTTCATAATCAATGAACCGCTTGCTCAAGTAGTAGATGACTTATTCTTTCTTCCTTGATTTATCGTGCTGTCCAAGGACACAACCCATAGAGTTGTCATGTACTGTGATATACAAAATCAACGGACGGTTTGGTTTTGGAGAAACAAGCACTGGTAGACTCAACAAATAGTTCTTGATTTTTTCAAATGAAGTTTGGCAATCACTATTCCATTCGATAGGAGAATTCTTTCTCAAAAGCTTGAAAATAGGCTCACAGATGGGGATTAACTGAGCAATGAATCTACTGATGTTTTGAATATGACCCAAAAAACTGCACATCCTTTTTCAGTGTGTGGGGCCGGCATTTTAATGATGGATTTGGCCTTAGCAGGGTCCACTTCTATACCTCTTTGACTGATTATGAAGCCTAGAAATTTCCCTTTGCAAAGCCCTGAAAATACATTTTCTTGGGTTCAATCTCAACTTGAACTGCCTTAGTCTGATAAACAACTTCCGCAAGTGCCCTAGATGATCTTGACGATAGCGGGATTTGAAAATCATGTCATCAACATAGACTTCCATTTCTTTGTATATCATGTCATGGAAGAGGGAAGTCATGATCCTCTGATATGTTACCCCAGCATTTTTTAGGCCAAAATGCATGCCCTTGTAGTAGAAGATGCCCTAAGGAGTGGTGAATGCCGTCTTTTCTTTGTCCTTAACTCCCATTTTAATTTGGTTGTACCCAGAGTAACCATCCATGAAGGACACTATCTCATGACCAGTAGTACTATTAATCAAAACATCAATGTAAGGCAAAGGAAAATCATCTTTGGGACTAGCTTTGTTTAGGTCTCTATAATCAATACACATGCATACTTTTCCGTCTTTCTTGGGGACGGGGACAATGTTTGCTAGCTATTGGGGGTATGAAATGGAAAGTAGGAAACTTGCATTAAGTTGTTTTTGGATTTCTTCTTTGAGTTTAAGTGACCATTTAGGTCAAAGACATCTAGGCTTTTGCTTGATGGGGTGTATGGTTGGATCAATGGGAAGTTTGTGAACAACAAGGTCCGTATCAAGACCGAGCATGTCCTCATAGGTCCGTACAAAATTGTTAATGAATTCTTGGAGTAAACATACAAGAGCATGTCCTAGTTCTAAAGTACTAGGAGTCACAATTTTTATCATTCCAGGGGAAGTTTTAGACCCAAGATTTATTTCTTGAAGGTCGTCTACTATGGGAAGTTTCTATTCTCTTGACATTCAAAAGCGTCAATGACTTCTCGTGGCATTAATTCCTTATCATTGCAATCATACACTTCTTGAGTGGTTTTTGAGAAGAAAGAATTTAGCAAAATATAAATGAAAATGGGTGTTATCACCCCTAAAATGAAAGCAGCTGGTCTTGAAATTGTTTTCAAGATGCCTATGTACCCGACATATTTTGCATTGGTTAAATGCGAGAAAGCGTGGTCAGTTAGGATCAAGCTAAATGTAGTTCTTTGTCTTTAGGGATAACAATTTTTTTATATATTTACATACACATATATTTTTGAAAAGTAGTTGAACCTGAAGTTTCTTCTTAGATTGCCTACATACTTGACTTTTTTGCATTGGTCATATGCTGAAAAACTTTGGTCTGTTAAGATCAAGCCACATGTAGTTCTTACGTACAAGGGTAATAAACAAAAGAGGAAACACATATTTTTTCAAAAGATGACTAGACCTGAAGTTGTGTCTCAGGTTGCCTACATACCCCTTACATTTGCATTAGTTGAATGCTTTGACATTTAAGTTGGTAGGGATCAAGTCATATGTAGTTCTTATTACAAGGTGAAAAGAAAAACTAAAGTGGAATACAGAAAGAGTAATGATTGCATGCCATGCCGTTGATCTTCAGCAACTAACCTGGTCCAACCTTGGGTCCTCTTCCATGAGCCTAAGCTGCTCTTTGATGTCAGTCAGGATTCCATCTTCTTGTTGGATGACCTGTGTGAGGTCAATCTCATTTAGGTCCAACTCTCCATTGAAAACCATCAGTTAAAGTTCCTCCTTGACGTGACATGGCAAGGAGATAAGACTTAAAGAGATCACATTGTCTTCCCTATTTTCTAAGGTGGCAGGAGTAGAACTCTCGCTAATTTTAGGGACAAACGGAAAATTGCTGAAAAAAGGAATGTGCTGACACACACTTGAATATAGTGGAGGTGGAAAGGGTTCTTGACTTGGTCTTGGTTGATTAGTGACTCAAAATTTTCTAGAGGGGGAATAAACAAAGGAGTTGTGTCACATGAATTTTTTAGACTAGCTTCTGGTGAGGCACATGTGGGAATGAGGCTCTGGGCTTCTTCGGGTTTGGGGTCATCCGGATATTCAGGAACCATGGTGGTTTTTTTAGGAACTTTGAAACTAACCCTTTTTTACTTCTTGCACCAATGTTTTAGCTCTGGTTTGTAACCGAGGCCAATCTGAGAATGTTTTCGGACTGCCTTAACTTGTTCTTTTCTACCCTAGAGGTACTTGCCCAACCCCTTCTCAGGGTTAAACCGCATCTTAGCCATCATTTTGAATTTTGGGGGAAGGATCTCGACTTTCTTCTTCTATTCTGCTATCTCTTCTTTGGTATATACCATCTTGAACTGATAAGACGTGTAGGTCTTTGGTGTCTGGAGATTTTGTACCTACAAAACCCTTTGACTAGCTGTGGTCAGGACACCTAGGTCTACTAGTAAGGTTATCACCTCATCTCCTATAATGAACTTTACTTTTTGATGAAGGGAAGAGGGTACAACTCCATCTTGGTGAATTTAGGGCCTCCCTAATAGCACAGTGAATGACGAGGGGATGTTGAGCACTTGGAAGTGAACATTGAACATTCTTCCTTCCATGATGAGGGGAATGTCGATCTCACCCTGGCCTTGTTTTACTATGTTGTCAAAGGCTTTGATGTCACATGAATTAGGGCGGAGACTTTGCATCGGGAATTAGAATGATTCCTATGTGGCTGTAGTGCATATATTTAGTGCAGACCCGTTGTCCACCAAGATTAAAGGAATGAACATGTCCTGATGACGAGCTGAGACATACAAAGCCCTGTTGTGCACATCCTCTTCCAAGATTTCTTCTTCAGCAAAACTGATCACTCAGGGGACTGCCACTCTTCTAACCATATTTTCTAGCGTGTCGGGAGTTATAGAAGCATCCACAAAGGTTCTTTTGAAGATATTCAAAAACTTATCCCTGTGGGGAGCAGATGTAACTAAGAGTCCTAAGATAGAAATGTTAGCTTGGGTTTTGGCTAGTTGTTCCACTAAAAATAAGCGGGACTTGCAAATTGCTATCTCAAAAAATTTCATTTTCTTTCTTCTCATCATCTTCTCTAACCCTTTTCTGTTCTACTGATTCTTGTTCTATTTCTTCTTGTTGTTCTTTCTTTTTCTCTAACTCTAACTCTGCTTTTCCCTTCCCCTAGGCAGAATTCTGGCACAGATTTGTAATGGTCGGTTCCGTGATCTTACTTGTCCGAGTAATGAGACCAATGAGGTTTGCCACCTCGTTTGCTGATAGACCCAGGTGAGACTCACCTACTTCCTCCCCATAGTGATAAGAGACCCTGTTGTACTCATATGATTCTATGGGTGGCGGGGGAATGTTTACAATAGGAGGGACAATTGTAGATGGTGGTGGATAGGGCATATGTGGGGGGACGGTATATAAGGATGGTGAGAATGGTTCCAGAGGTGGGGGATGAATGTAGTAAGTTTGTATGTGTGGGGAGTAATAGGTTAATGGCTTAGCCATTGTGGGAACTTCCAGTTCATTATCTGGTGGAAGTAGTGAAAGAGGTTCTTCTTCTAGAGTGTTCTATAAGGCCAAAATTTCCTCAGTGGTGAGGTCTGTAGGGTCAACAAGGGTCAGATAAAGTACATGATCATCTTCGGGAAGGATTATTGTAGGTTTAGCATCACCAATCTTGGTGATAAAACTTGTTGGGTTGAATTCTTGAATTCCTACTTCTATCATATTGGTTCCTTTAGATGGTGGATGTGATGGGAGTGGGTTCTGGAGGATATTGGAGTTGGGTGGATTATTTGATAGGGGACAAAAGATACTTTCCCCTCCTTAATGAGGTCTTTGATATAATGCTTCAAGATGAAGCACCTGTCTATGGGATGACTACGTGCTTGATGAAATGGACAATGTTCATCGACATCATACCTAAGGGGTAATGGCTGAGGAGGGTATCTTGGCTCCAAAAGGTGTAAAAGCCCCTTACTCACAAGATAGTCCATGACATACTTGTATGAGTAAGGCATTGGAGCAAATCTTTATTCTTTTCCTATCCTCAAACAGGATGGACATGAATCTTGGTTGTGGCTTTGATTGCGTATCAGGGGGCAGTCGTGTTGTATTTAGGAAATTTATGGTTTGTTGATGATTATATTGCTGCTCTAAGCAGGTTAGGGAATCTCAATGGTCTGCACAGCATTGCTCTCAAGGCAAGTTATTGCGGCTTTTCTGGGGACTGTCCAGCTTGTGTTAGGGGGAATTATGGCTACTTTTGTAATGAGGCTTGCCCTGATGGTTAATTGAACGCAGGTGGCCTTGTTAATGACTTCAGCAAAATTGCCTGTGGAGGTCGTGAGAAGCATTAGTTGGTAAGTTGGGCCCAAGGTCTTTAAGAAGGTGGAGATCATATCTACCTTCGACATTGGATTCTTTAAGTTTGAAGTTCTTTGCCTCCATCGGTAGGCATAATCCTTGATGCTTTCATTGTCATGGGGGTGTATCCCCTCGATCTCTTCTCTGGTAGGCAACATTTCAAGGTTGAATAAGAAATGATCATTAAAGGCCCTGGTCAAGGTCCTCCAGGTTCCCACATCCCTTTTATCATGTCCCACAAACCACTTGGCCGCACCCTTCTCCAAACTTCTTGAAAACATCTGAACTAGAACTCAGTCATCTCATTCCCATTGGAACATGGTGTTGCAATACATCCTTAGATGCATTTTGGGGAAAACAGTGCCATTGTACTTTTCCATGTCAGGCATTTGGAAGTTACTTGGAAAGTCACTACCTAGATATAGACACGAGTCTTCAAAATCCATGTTCAGCGGGAATTTCACTAGCCATTTTGGCTAGTCTGGTCTTGGTTTGCTCAGAATGTGAGGAGATTGAAATTGCCTTCTCTGATACCCTAGTTCGTATTATTCTTCCATATCTACAAGGGATTGGTGTGGGCCTTGAACTTCGGTAGTAGTATGGTTGGGGGTTGTGGTGAAATTTGAGTTCTGCGATTGTCTCAACAAAGATTTAAGGGAGAGATACTGGCCTTGTAACGAGTTTAGGGGGCCTCCGGTTTGGTTAAGGTACTCATGAAGTACCTTTCCGAACTCCGTGAAGGTTTGCCCTTAACTTTGGGAAGGGACAAATGTTTGAGTTTGTGTTAACGGGGGAATTTGTGAAGAGGAAGAGGAAGGTGCTCCATGTTTAGACATGAAGGCTTCCAACAATTTATCCAATTCAGCCTTTTACTGTGGTGTCAACTGATCACCAGGGTCAACCTGAGAAGGGGGAGGAGTTCTAATTGAACCCTCAAGGTTTGTGGAAGGTGGGATGTTGGTTGTCCATGGAGTTTCTCTTGCCATGGTGGTCTGGGACTGTGCCTTCTTCTGTTTCTGTAGCCTAGTCTCGGGAGGCATTATCTTGTTTTTGATACTGAGAAGAATATCATTTTTTCTGAGAATTTGGATTTTAACTATGCATATATTTAAGTCAAAAATATTTAGACAAATGGTAGATCATACAAGTGAATTCATGTCCAACTGTCGAATCATAATTTTGGAAAAAAATGAAAATTCCTTTATTATATATATTGGAAATGATTACAAACAAAGGTAAATAAATAGTTATAAACAAAGGTACATCGACCTTTTACACAAAGTAGAAAAAGTAATACATAACCTAGAGTCCTGGAACTCTAGGAGGTGGTGGTGGGGCTCCCACTGGTTCGTAGCCCAGAGAAAAGACCTGCTAATGCAAGTTCTGAACCCATTCTACCATCCAATGAGTTTGCAAAAAGGCTATAGTATTGCTGAGCCACAACTCGATGTCTAGATTGGTGTGCGAGGCCCTCACATCATTGATTTCACCCCTCAATGTGTTTACAAGCTTAGTTAAAGTGTTATTTGCTCCATGATGATTATCCCTCGAGACTTCGGCCTTAGCACGAATGGTAAATTCGACTTTGGGGGATGCTTGAGTAGTCTAGAGGGTTGCATGAGTGGTCTTAAGGGCTACACGAGTCGAATGATGTAGAGCTTGGTCATTCGCAAGATATTGAAGAGCTTGTTCTAACTTTAACTCAATCTGGGATGACTTACTTTGTGAGGTGGAGGGTGCATTTGACCGGATCTTTTTGTTTGAATGATTAGGGACGGATGCTGGCGGTGTTGCTAATATAAAGTTGTGAATCCATAGCTCATAGGGAGATGATGCTAAATAACACGAGTATGTGAACTATCCCAAAGTGTATCCAATTGAGACTATACCTGATGAGGTGTCTTGTAATCAAGCTTGTGGACACCCTCATAAATTGTTGCAAATTCAAATAAATCTTGACGAAGAGTGAATTAATGGAGCATTCGAACTGGTACATAAGGCATACTCTAATATAGTCCTGTAAGAATGATGTATGTGCAGTTTTATGAAAATAGATGCAGATAATGAGCTTTATACCATTTGGCTTGCCAAACGATATATTCAAAAGGTAAACTAGCCGAAAGTCCTTGATAATCTATGAGTTCCTTTTTCCCTGAAGGAGATTGAATTGAAATGACTTGACAAGGAATGGATGAAGGTAGCAAAGAGATATGTTCACGAAGCCAAGCTTGCAAGAAAGTTGGGCAACCATATAATCTGCCATTGCGTTGTCAAGCACAATGAGATAAACTAGATATGGTCTCTGCAACAATCATAGGAGCCAAAGTCTTTCCCTCAGAAAGTTGTCCCAAGATGCTGCATAAAACTCCACTAAGATGATGTCGACTGTTGGATAAGAGGAGCTGACCTAGTACTGTCAAAGTGAAGGCTTTGAACTTGGCTGGGTCTGAGAAATCCCCAACTTTTTTTCAACCTCGGTCTAGTAGGAGGTTGAAGGGACAATATAAGAAATCACCAGAAATTTCTTTGGGTAAGAAGGCTTTTGAGACATTGAGGGTGGGATAAAAATCTTTGAAGTAGCTGCTTTTATGTGGGGGGAAGATTGCCTCTATGTGATAACAATGTTTCAAACCCAGGAAAGATTCTAACTCTTCAATTATGGGGGCCAATTCATGTTTCCCAAAGTGGAAAACCATAGCCAAAGGATCCCAAAAAGAAACAACCGCTTCTAAGAGAGGCCAATCAAAACGGATACAGGATAATGACACGGCAGCCCCGAGCCAGCTTTGGTCTACCCAAATAGCTTGTTCCTTAGGCAGGAGAGATATAAG
>JAOXJP010068035.1:0-15410 GCA_025762735.1 Platanus orientalis
GCGTAGGACTCTAGAATTTCATGCCTATATAAAGATATAACTTTGACTCATAAATTCTTTCCACATTTTTGTTAGCATCTTTCTAAAGTTGCTCTAACATTTAGATCAGCATGTGTGCATTTAAGTGATGCTATGTGTGTACAAAAGTTATGTGACAAGTGTTAGCATTTTAAGTGTGACACGTGCACAGTAATACATGTGTCATGGTGTGGGGTATACACCCATATACTATGGAGTAAAAGGAGTAGTCAGTGTTGTTTTCCCTGAAGACATTGTTGTACAAGATTTAAACCTCATCATCCTGAATGGGTCCCTGGAGGTCGAAGGAGGACAACCACCCAGATGCCTTCATCAGCTCAAAGAGCTCCATGGTTCAGAGCACTTCCATATTCATGTTGCACTCAATGATGAATTGGCACTTTAAAAAAATCTTCTCCAAGGTTTTCTGAGCCTTCCTATCACAAAATGGAGACAAGTCACCCTCATTGTACCCTTTCATTCTCTTGTGTGGCTGAGAAACTTCTCCCATGGAGCGTTTTCCCTTATCTCCAGTTGGAGGGTTTCTTTAGGCTACACCTCCTTTGGAAGACTTGGAAGCACGAGTTAAAAGATTCTTTTGCACCATCTTGTGGGTTATGGATGATGAGAAGCCAAGTAGCAATGGAGATTTATAGGGAAAGAAGAGGGATCCCAAATGGATGAGTGAGGATTTGAAATGATTCATTTCTAAAGGTGAATGAACTTAAAAACACAGTTTGTGGTTTTAAAAAAGGTTTGAAATTTGCATGCAAAATTTTGGACTGTTTTTCCCTCGTGATCGCTCATGCCTCATGATCGATCACAGATGTTGAACTCCTTTGTTTCAACAACTGTGTGCAAGGAGTGGGGGCCACTCCTGGTCTCGGTTCTTGCCCACATTATGTGGACCCTAAGCACCTTGGTTGAGTCTCTGGGACTCATCCCATGGCACACAACCCTATAGCACTCCTTAAATATTTAAACCTCCTTGAATTGGTTTATTCAAAATATCTTCCAACTGGTCTTCAGTGTTCACATGATCCAAGGACACCACCTTCTCCTCCATCAATAGCCTGATGAAGTGGTGTCTGATATCTATGTGTTTGATCCTTGAGTGTTGAACTGGGTTCTTGGAGATGTCAATTGCATTCTTGTTGTTTACCAACAAACTCATGGTTCCTTGTGACAATTCATAATCTTTGAGCATTTGCTTCATCCAAAGAAGTTGAGTGCATCCACTTCCAATTGCAATGTACTTAGCTTCGGTAGTTGACAAGGAAATGGAATTTTGTTTCTTGTTATGCCAAGAAATAAGACTATTGCCAATATAGAAGTAACCTCCACTCGTGCTCTTGTGATCCTCCACATCGCCTGCCCAATCAGAATTTTGAGTATTCCACAATCTCATATGGGGGGTGTCAAATGGGTACCAAACCCAAAGTCCACTGTCCCATGGACATAGTGAATTATTCTCTTAGCCACCTTGAGATGTGATTCCCTCGGAGATGCTTGGTATTTTACACAGGCACCTACACTGAAGGATATGTTTGGTATACTTGTTGTCAAGTATAGCAAGCTACCTATAATACTCTAGTAGTATGTAGAATCTACCTCAGCTCCCTCAAGATCCTTGGTGATCTTGTTACTTGTGTTGATTAGAGTATTAGGCGGCTTGGATTCATGCATTCCAAACTTTGACACTAGATCTTTAGTAAACTTGGTTTGGCTCAGAATATGTCATCTGGTGTTTGCTTCATTTGAAGACCTAAAAAGAACCTAAGTTCTCCTTCCATACTTATCTTGAATTCTGATTTCATTGTTTGGACAAAGTCATGTGACATTTTGTCACTTGTTTACTCAAAAATGATATCATCAACATAAATTTGTATTATGAGTATGTGATCATTTTTCTTTTTGATGAAGAGTGTCTTATCCACACTCCCCCTATCAAAATGGTGCTGAAGAAGGAATCCTATGAACCTCTCATACCAAGCTCTTAGAGCTTGTTTAAGGCCATATAGAGCCTTCTTGAGTCGGTATACGTAGTTTGGCAATTGATGGTCCATAAATCCCTTAGATTGCTCAATGTATACTTCCTCTTGGAGTATCCCATTTAGAAAGGCACTCTTTAGATCCATTTGGTAGAGCTTGAATTTCAAATAATATGTAATAGACAAAAGAATCCTAATGGACCTCAATCTCGCAACCGGGGTAAAGGTCACTTCAAAGTCAATGCCATTAATCTTGGCATACCCTTTTGCCACAAGTCTGGCCTTATTCCTTGTCATTGTACCATGTTCATCATATTTGTTCTTGAAGATCCACTTGGTACCTATGACATTCTTGTCAGAGGGTCTCTCAGTTAGGAACCACACATCATTTCTTTTGAACTAATTGAGTTTCTCTTACATGGCCATGATCCAATCCAGATCATTTAGAGCCTCCTTTATTCTCTTGGGATCTATCTTAGATGTGAAGCAAAAATGACTCAGAATATTCTCAATTTGTCTCTTAGTCTTCACTTCAGTGTTTACATCACCAATGATGTCACTTCGAAACAATCCTTTGGTGAGTCTCTTTTCCTTGGTATGATGTTAAACCTCTTCAACTTCATCCTCAGAGCTGGACTATGATGAGATCTCCTCCTAGCTTTGATGAGCTTTCCCAATCTATTTTGGAGGTGAAGTTTCAATCTCTTGATCTGAGAACACAACTGGTGCTTCTATATGCACTTGTGTTGACTCAAGATTATCTACCGCTACATTGATTGACTCTTCCATTGTGAGAATCCTCTTATTATAGACACGATAGGCTCTACTAGAGGTGGAGTATCCCAGGAAAATAGCCTCATCACTTTTCTTGTCAAATTTTCCCAAGTGTTCTCTATCCTTAAGGATGTAACACATGCTACCAAATACTTTAAAGTGTTTAATGGTTGGCTTTTTTCCACTCCATATTTCATAGGTTGTCTTTTTTGTACAAGGTCTTTGATAGACACAGTTAGAGACATAGCAAGCAATGCTAATTACCTCAACCTAAAATCTCTTGGCTCAATCCTTGCTTGTAAGCATAAAGGTAGCCATGTAAAGAATAGCTATATTCTTCCTCTTAACAACTCCATTTTGTTGAGGAGTTTTAGGAGCTGAAAACTCATGTTTGACTCCCATCTCATCACACCAATTCAAGAATTTCTTATTCTTGAATTCCCTTTCATGGTTGCTTCTAATGCGCTTGATATTCAATTCCTTCTCCACTTGAATTCTTTTGTAAATGTTCAACAATTCATTGAAGGCTTTGGATTTCTCTCTTAACAATGCTACCCAAGTAAATCTTGAGAAATCATCAACCACCACTATGAAGTATCTCTTACCACCTAGACTCTCTATTCATGTTGGACCGGCCAAATCTATGTGGAGAAGCTCTAGGGGTCTAGATGTTCCTATTTGTGTGGTCTTCTTATGAAAAACTATATTTTGCTTTCCCTGCATATTAGATTGTCAATCTTTCTTAGCTTAGGAAGGTCATTGACCATTCATTTCTTGCTAAGTCTTTTAAGATCCCAAAAGTTGAGATGTCTTAATCTTTGATGCCAAATATTGGTCTCCTCTTTTTGGGTTATGAGACAAGTGTCCCCTTGTTGAGGATGGGATTCAATGACATAGAAATTGTCACTTGTCCTCACTCCTTCAACTAGGATGTTGTATTCTTATGATCTTTGATCACACATCAGTCTTTACCGAATTAAACTTTATAGCCTTTATCACAAATCTGACTTATACTTATCAAATTGTGCTTAAGACCTTGCACATAAAGAGCCTTAATGAGTTATAGAATGCCAAGGGTTACTATGGTTCCTACCCCAAGAATCTTTGTAGTATTTTCATCACCAAATGTGACATATCCACCTTAAGCTTCCTCAAGTTAGGTGAACAACTCCCTTTCACCTGACATGTATCTAGAGCACCCATTGTCAAGATACCATCTTGATGTTCTTCTATCTCTTAGTACAATTTGGATGACCAATGACATGGGTTCATCCTTTCTTACCCACTCCTTTTACTAAGGGGGTGTTTGGGAACTTCCATTTTAGCACTTTGATGTTGTGCTAACTTCTTCTTCCTTCGAAGGTTTCTATTTTTAGTTCTTTGAAAATAGTTTTTTTGTTGGCATTCTTTCTATTTTGCATTTTTCTCGAAGCATGCATTCTTTGGGACGTTATGTCATTTGTCATCTTCTTACAATCCACCTTTATGTACCCTTCTAAGCCACAATAGAAGCAATAGAATAGGGGTCCTCTAGGAATGTGAGATTGTATTGTCTTCCTCCTATATTACTCCTCATAGAAGGGTTGTTGGGCTCATTTAGGTTGTCTATTTTGACAAGGTTGTCCTGTAGTCATCCTAGAAGTAAAGGCATTCCCTTGGAATCCTCTTAAAGTGGAAGTCTTGCTGGCTTGAAATTTATTTCATGCCTCCTTAGCATAAGAATAAGGTTTGCTCATTTATTGAGCTCCTCTAGAAGAAGATGTTTAGTTAGATTGGGATTTACTTCCAACCACTTGGACATAAGACCGAGATTGGGGTTGCATGGACTTTTTCCAATTATTTCCTTGACTCATGTGAGCTTTTCCCTTAAGTGAGGCATTTGGTCTCTTCTCAACCTTCCTTGACTTTTGGAAGAGCCTTAGATGTTCCAATTTCTCCTTTCCCTTATGGGGAGGTTGTGGAGAAGGTTGAGTGCTCTCTTTAGCTTTAACAAAGCCATTCTTGGGTCTTTGAGTAAAGGAAGAGGCATTTGCCTAAGAATTGTAACCAAGTCCGGTCTTGTTCCCATACTCGTTGCCTATAGTGAGCATCTTCTCAAACTTCTCATTTCCTTTGACAAGCATTGAGATGTTCTTCCTCTTGTCATCTTCAAGTTCCTTGATTTGTCTAAGATAATCAAGGGACTTTCTTGTGAGTTGAGCATAAGTCAAGTTGAGAGATTTGTTTCTCTCATTTAAGGTTTTTGCTTGGTCTTCTAACTCTTAATGAGTGAGCCATCATTACTTGACTAATCCTTCTTCTCTTCCAAGGTTTTGAGTTTCTCCTCAAGCTCACGAACCTTGATGGTTATTTTTTTATTGTCCTCAAGAAGTCTTCTCTTTCCAAGCTTCTAATTGTATTGTTCTAGACCTAGAAATAGTTTAGCTTCACTGAGCTTTTTTCTAGTTCAACTATCTTTCGGCTCATTTCTTCCTTAACACATAGAAGCATGTGGTTTTCTTTGAAAGGATCTTTTTTTTCCTCACTTTCCAAAGAATGCTCTTGTCTAAGGATGCAGATGGTGTCTTCAAAGGTTTTTTACTTTTTGGTTAAGTCATTAACTTCCTTCTTGAGTTATTTATTTTTCTTTCCCAACTCAACACTTTGAAAGAAAAGTTCATTAAAGGCCTCTTGGGCATCATAGACCTCTTCCTCTTCTTCATCATCTCCCCCATCCTCACTGCTTGAGTCACTTATGTCCAAAAGTGAGCTCATAGGAGTGTTAAAGGCCATGAAGGCTTTGACCTCTTGTGAGAGACCTTCCTTACTACTTTGTGACTCATTTTTTGACACTTTGAAATTGTCATCCTAAGTTGCAGGCATGGCCTTCCCCTTTGGCTTGAACTTGTTCTTCTTATTGTCACAATCCTCGGTAATATGTCATCTCCCTTTGCATTCATAGCAAATGAGAGGCTCCTTTGAGAAGTCCTTCTTTTTTCTATATCTAGGAAAAGATCTTCTCATTTGTTTGTTCTTGGAGTAATCCCTTGAATTCCTCCTAAAGAACTTCTTGAATCTTTTAGCTACTAGAACGAAGCTATCATCCAAATCTTGATTGGATTCAGTTGGTTCTTCTTCCTTGAGAGAAATTCCTTCTTCTTGGTAGGTTCTTTGATTGCTGCATCAAACGTTTGAAGGGAACCAATCAACTCCTCTAGTTTCATGGTCTCTATGCATTTTCTTTCGTCTATGACTATCACTTTAGGTCTAAACCTTTTAGAGAGTGACTTAAGCACCTTTTAAACCATTTTGGATTCCAAAATATCCTCACCTAGATTCCTCATGACATTTACCAAGTTGGATAGCTTGGTGTTGAACTTGGAGATTTCTTCATCATCCTCCATCCTAAGAGCTTCAAGTTATACTGTGTACATTTGAAGCTTGGACATCTTTCGGCACTCGTACTCTCATGAGTAACCGAAAGAAGCTTCCATGCTTCTTTTTCTATTTTTAGATGAATTATCCTCCTAAACTCATCAGGTGCCAAGTCACTTGCTATGGCATTTAAGGCCCTGAAGTTGAACTTGTGAGCTTCTACATCGGTGGGGGTCCACTCACTTTGTGGTTTGTCTGATTGTGTATAACCATTGACTATTGCATTCCAAACCTTTAGATCATATGCATTGAGGAAGATCTCTACGCAAAATTTCTAATAGCCATAGTTACTTCCATTGAAAAATGAAGGTGTGCTAATAGACATACCACTCTCTTGTCTAGCCATCTAGGATTTTTACTGGGATCTTACTTGGGTTGTTAAGCCCTATGTGAGTAACCTAGGCTCTGATACTAATTAAAATGTCTAAGTTTTCCTAGAGTGGGGTGAAAAGGATATAAGAATTATTCTACTCTTTCTTACCAATGTTGGCAATGATTTTAATCTTCTTAAAATTAGTCCAATTGAGTGTGTGAAACAATGTGCCTACTCAAGTATTTAAACAAGTATGTAATAAACAATATTAGATATGAGCACAAATAGAGAGACAAACAATCACACACTCAATCCACAACACAAGATTTATAGTGGTTCGGCATAAAGGCCTACATCTACTCTTCTAAAGCTCACTACCGAGCTTAGGTATATTTCATTTATATTGTCACATACAACCTAGATCAACATGCAAAACCTAACTACTTGCTCACAAGCAAGCTACACAACAACACTCAGTGTCTTAGGAGAGTGTGCACTACTTTTGGTGTCTCCGATGGAGGTAGTAAAGTTTTTGGTGTCTCTGGTGGAAGTAAAGCAATAGAGGATGAATAAATGCAAAGAGAATAACAAATATTACCACTAAGTTAGTTGATGCTGTTGTTCTTACCACATGTGGGAGTGCTCATTGTTGAGTTGGTTTGCCTTATACACCCACTTCTTCTTCAAGTTATGGCACTAGAGCTTCTAGAGTTAGGCCAACCACAAAGGGGTTGCCACAAGAGATAACCCAAACCATACCTCTTAAATAGGTGTTATCTAAGATGAGCTAAGAGGGAACCAAGAGAGATTTTCTTAAGGAACTTTCAAGCTTAAAACTCAAGCACTGGAGGAAGAGGTTTTTTCACCATTGGAGGCTCTTTTTAGCAAATGAAATAACACTCTCTTGAATGCTTGAAGATTATGTTTCCCTAAAGGGAAACTTTTCTTTTTATAGACGACGAAAAAGACTCATAATCCTTGGATTGGAATCATTTCAAACGGGCAAGAGAAAATAGTCTTTCATTCAAAAATAGAATTTTGGTGGACTTCCAAAACACTCAGTCATGATCGATCATGGGTCAATTTTCATGAACTCCAAATATGCTCAGGGGTATCACTAGGGTGTGGGCCCTCACTTAAGTGACAACTAGTCAATGATCGATCATGAACTTTATGATCGATCATGGAGTCTTTAGGACCCATGTCCATGATCGATCATGGAGAAGAGGCCTAGTCCTCAAGTGGCCATTTTCCAGTTTGTGATCGATTATGGGTTTTGTGATCGATCTCAAACAGTGAAAAATTTACTTCACTTTTGTGATCGATCATGGGTTTGTGATAGATCACAAATAGTGAATTTTGTATTTTCACTGTTTTGTGATACTTGGGGGGTCCACATCCTCTTGGGTCATTTTTGGGGTGTTCAACTATGTGTGGGGACACATATTGGGTCATACTACATGAACCCTATGATGCTACATGCATACCTTTACCTTCTTGGGAGTTAGGGCCCGACTAAAGTCTTGGTCTTCAAGGCTTAACTGTTGGAGCTTCTTCCACACCTTTGCCCATGGATTTGATAAATGATGCTCTTGCATCAACAAAAATGATGTCTAGTTCTTAACTAAAAGACCTGAAGGAAAGAATGTTATCGAAATTAAATGGGTCTTTAAGAACAAGTTAGATGAGCATGGAATAGTAGTTAGAAACAATGCTAAACTAGCAATAAAGGGATATGCACAAATAAAAGGTATAAAATTTGAAGAAACCTTTGCTCCTGTAGCTAGACTTAAATCCATTAGAGTTTTTTTTTTTCTCAAAAGCATGTTACCTAAAATTTAAATTATATCAAATGGACGTCAATAGTGCTTTTTTAAATGGTTTACCGCAAGAAGAAGTGTATATGGAATAACCCGAGGGGTGTGTGGATCCACACTTGCCAAACCATGTATACAAGATAAAGAAAGCTTTGTATGGGGTGAAACAAGCTCCTAAGACTTGGTACGAACGACTTAAAATTTTTTTCCTAGACCACCAATTTGATAGGGGTGTGGACAAAACACTCTTTATTAAAAAGAAAGATGGTCACATACTTATTGTTCAAATATATATGGACGACAACATCTTTGGTTCAACCAGTGAAGAGTTAATTCACGGGTTCACTCAAACGATGAAGTCCAAATTTGAAATGAGTATGGCAGGAGAACTCAAATCATTCCTTGGATTATAGATTAATCAAACTAATAATGGATTTTTGTTAATCAATTCAAGTTTGCTAAAGAACTGGTATCTAAATTTGGTTTAAACCGGCTAATACACCAATTAGTACAAGTGATAAAATCACTAAGGACACTAATGGTGTAGATGTAGACACTAAGCTATATAGGAGCATGATAGGTAGCTTGCTTTATTTGATAGCTAGCAAACCTAATATAGCATGTAGTATTAAAGCATATGCTAAATACCAAGATACACCTAAAGAGTCATATATAAAAGCCGTAAAAAGAATTATTAAGTATACAGAACAATCAATTATGGCCTATGGTGCCCCTTTGATACTAAGTCAATGATAGTTGGATATTTTGATGTAGATTGGGCCGAAAATGTAGATGAATGCAAGAGTATTAGTGGAGAATGTTTCTACATTGGAAACTGTCTAGTTTCCTAGCATAGTAGAAAAAAAACTCCATAACTTTGGCAACAGTTGAGGGTAAGTATATAGCAACTAAAAGTGGTTGTACTCAACTTTTATGGATGAAATAAATGTTAAAAGATTATGAGTTGAGTCAAGAAAAAATGAATTAATTTATTTATAATTCTAGTGCAATTTAAAGATCCAAGAATCCTATCCAACACTCTAGAACTAAACATATTTTCATTCATCATCATTTTATTTAAGAGTTAGTACAAGACAAGATTGTATACCTAGAATATGTGGAAACTAAAAATCAATTGGCAAATATACTTATTAAACCACTAGATGCTCATAGATTTAAGCTCTTAAGAAGCTCAACTGGCATGTGTGAATTTAATTGAAAATCACACTTATAGGATGAAGTTCACTTAAGCTTTAAAGACCATAATTTTTATCATTAATGGTGTTAGGGATAATGTATGGACAAAATTAAGGCAAAAAACAACAAAAAAAAAAGAAAAAGAAAAAGAAAAGTAAAATATGAAAGCTGAAAATCTGTGGATTTTAAGCACTTGAATGCATAGTTGGTGTGCTCGAAATATGGGTTTCGAGCACTCGAAGAGGTGTCTTCGAGCGCTCGAATCTCGGAAATTCCTAGAATTCGAAACGTCACGATTATAAAGTTAAAATTTTCAGGGTTTTTCCATTGGAACACCACAAAAACCTTGCTCCCAAGTAAAAATCTTCTCTACTCTTTTGAATCCTTCTTAAGAACTCTCCCATCAACAATGCCATCATCATGTGGAAGAGGACGAGGTGACAAAGGAAAAGGGATTGCTCATGAAGAGAAAAAAGAATCTCACAAAAAGGCATGTATGGATCCTCTCTAGCCAACATCCGACAATCTCAAATGTAAGGATTCCTATAAATGCTATTTAAGCAAACACACGATTATTTATGATCATTTTGTTAACCCAGATATTTTGCAAGAATTCAAAACTTGACCAAGAGTTTGATCGTAGGTGTTGGACAACAATAACTAGATTACAAGGAGAGACTCATAAAGAAGCTGTTAGATTGTTTTATTTCGAATATGCACTTGGGAAATTTAGAAGAATTCACATTCGTTACTAAGGTGTATGGGAAGAGACTCAAGATGAATCAAGAAAAACTGGGAGGGATTTTTTGGATTTAGGAGAGTTGTGAATCCAATTGTTTTCTTGCCTAATGAGGATGACCTAGAAAATCTCAAGGGGAAATGACTCATAGACTCTATGGTGAGCCTCTGACTTATTGGAATGTTCTAAACATTAAACTGGTTCATCAAAGGCCTGAGTTTTGAACTGAATTTTTGCCTACAACTTGTTTCCCACAAACTACAATAACAATTTGAGGGTAGAAATGGTGTACATCATTGATAATATTCTTCGAGGGAATGAGCTCAACCTTCCCCCCATTATATGTTGGTTGATGATTGAAGTAGGTGGAAAGAAGACACTCAAGGGGGATCTTCCTCTCAGAGTCATGATCACTAGCCTTCTTCAGAAGCTGAAGATTGATTACCTGCTAAATTGTGATCTTCAAAAACAGAAGGAGAACATTTTGATGACCTCAGTCAAGAGGATGCATCTTAAGACTACAATTGCACTAGGATCCTCCAAGGCTACTGAGGCATCTTCTACATCCTCCACTTCAATGATGAAGATCATGATGAGTGCTTTAAAGGCAATAGCACTCAATTTGAAGAAGATGGAGAAGCGACAAAATGTAGACATCTTAGAACGTCAAAAACATTGTTGAATATATGGCCTCTACCTTAAATGTGCTTGAGTAAGATGTGACTCTAATCTTGCTAGGGCTTGAGATTCATTTTGGCGATACTGAGACTGATGAGGAGGAAGACACTGCGGGTGAAAAAATTGAGTCCTTGGTCTTTTAAGACTTCTTTTTGGATGCTTTGGTTTATTGATTTAGTTAATAAGTTTTATGATTCTATTTTTGAGTGATCATTGGTCATGTAGACCAGTCTTTCTTTTTTTGTAACTGATGTACTAATAAATTTATATGAATAAAACATTAGTTTTTCTCTTACATGTGCTTGCATTGTTAGTACTTTCTATAGTCAAGTTTTTCACTTCTACCCATGCTTGATAATAATCTTTATAGCCAAATTTTATTATGCCTTGATAATGATCTCGATAATAAAAGTTTATCTGTGTATTGATCGTGCTCTTCATAGTTAGATTTATGCTCTGATTCATGATGCATCTCTTAGCCTAACAACATATGCCTTACATATTATTATTATTTTCTCCTATGTGATTTACCCCTTGTCAATTCATGACAAAAGGGAGAGAGATAATACAAAATTGCATTAATTTAATGAAATTATTTTTGCATACTAAATTGCATGATAATTTTTTGCTTGTTATTAAAGTCACGTTTTTTTTTTCACAAGGAAAAATGAGAGAGGTATACTTAGTTGATGCAAATTGACAAGTTATGACAAGCCCTAGGACCAAGAGGGAGCACATGAGCAAGATTGAGAAATTAAGTGTGTGTATATGTCTGTCCTTGTAATAGTTCAAAGTGTATATTAAATGATGTAATTATATATATATATATATGGGTTTTGACATGGAATTGAGCAAGGGAGAGACTGTTAAGTATTTTATTGTTCAATTCCATGCCAAATATAGACATGTTGTATAGGCTATGGTTCAATTGTATTTATGTATGTTATGAGAGCACCTTAGCGCCCATCAAACAGCCAGTCCATCTAAAAGTTGTAGTTGTTAGGGGAAGGTAATGTTTAATGTTTTAAGATCATTTTTGTGGGTCTGGTGGTCAGTCCGGTTAAAAGGAGTCTGAGGATAACATGTGTGGGGTATCCCACCCACACGCACTGGATTGCGGGACCTATACCCCAATAATTGCCCCAGCAACCATGCAGGGTACTCGAACCCACAACCTGGCTCTTTGATACCAAGTGAGAGCACCTTAACATCCATCAAATGGCTAGTCTTGCTAAAACCTATAGTTGTTAGGAGAACGTAACGGTTAATGTTTTAAGATCATTTTTGCAGGTCCGACGGTCAGTTTAGTCAAAGCGAGTCTGAGGGTAACACGTGTGGGGCATCCCACCAACACACGATGGATTGCGGTACCTATACCCCAACATGTTCTAGTCTATAAAGTGTTAAAATTGAAGAAACAAGGTAATGAAACATCAAAGTACGAAGAAGTTCCATAATATGTCCAAGACTAAATCAATCAAGTGGAGAAATTCAAGGCATCATGTGTAACACCCAAATTAGGTAAGTTTAGAGGTTCCGGACCCAACACCATGTGTTAAATTTGAACCCTCGGTATTTATGAGAAATAAGGCCACCCTTGATGCTCAAGAGACCTAAAGATGACTTAGAGAGGGCAGGGAGAACTCTGAACCAATTGCATTAGACTTTAGAAACCTAGAAGAAAAGATTCAAGAAAAAAAATAAAAAAAATATAGTTTAACTAATCACAAGATCTTGAAACAGTCATGAGTGTGACTGATCATAGATCTCATGACCAATCACGAGGTCCTGACTAATTACAACCATAGGTCACAGTCCTTAGGTGTTCATTCTAGGAATTTTTGCACATTCATAACCGATCACAAATTTCCCTAACCGGTCATGACCAGTCACAGATCTCCTGACTGTTCACGATACAAATTTTGAAAAAGATCTATAACATATATGGAATGACATGTCAAGACCTTATTTGACCTCTACACTTAAAGATCTCATTTTAGATGAATTCTAAACCCTATAAGACCTCATTTAGGTCCATTAGACCATTTAGAACATAAAGAGGAAGAGTGTGAGAGAAGTGGGAAGCTTGGGAGAAGAGATGAACGATTCATCTTGTCTAAGTGTTTGTAAGTTGTTAGAACCCAGATTTAGCCTAAACTAGGTGTGATTTACTATTTCTTACCTTATTTCATGGTTTCTAATCATAAAATGTCTTGTTTACTCATAAAAGAATGAATGATCCACAAAGGCAAGGAGGGAAGATGAGCTTTTTGGAAGCAAGGTTTGAAACATTTGGTGAGTGGATATACATTTTATACATACTTACCTTTCTTAGGTTCTTAGATTAGTTGAGAATGGGCTTTGTTTTGGTGGATTCACATCTATTCTTCATGAAAATGTTGATTTCTTTGATTTGGGATCTAGTTCCTTTGATTGAGCATGTTAGAAAGGATTTTCTATATTGTCTTCATTATTTCTTGGAATATGGAACTATTTACATGATGGTAGTATTTTTGTTGAGTGAGTTTGATAATCTTTACTTTATTTGGGAAGGTTTCACAGAGGGATTCATATGAATTGGATGGTTAAGGAAATTCTATGTGGTGTTTCTTGGTTCATCTTTTGATTTGCCTTTGAAATCTCTAATTTCCTACACTCTACCTATTTGTAAGAGTTTCATGTGATTAGTTCTCCATGATTTACATGTTTGTTGGATACATTTGGATTCCTTGCATGAGCATATTACTAATGTGGGACAAACACACTAGGGTAATGTGAATGAGGAGATAAGGCCTAGATTGCTAAGTTCAATGATAAAGTAGAAGCAAGGTTCCTACTCATCAATGGTGTGCACATTAAGTTCAGTTTGGTTCAATTTTCTATGGTTTAACATGCCGAAATTTCAGTTATAAAGAAAAGAAAAGAAGCTACCAAATTCCATACAAGATATGCCAACAATGTTAAAGACAATTATGCACTAACATGATCGTTTAGCATTTTCTAAGAACAATTTTCCAACTGTTTGCAAGGGCATTAAAGGGTTGGTTTCTATGAGATTTTAAAGGGATATGAGATTTTTAATTCAAGGTAAGGAAAATACAAAATATCCATGGAATAATGTCAAAACAGTCACATGAAGTAGGCAAAATGATCACAATTAACAGAAAACTTTAGGTTTAACAAGTGTTATTGTTGGCTATAAAAAGATTAATGACAGTTAGATAAAACGTGTTCCAGCACCATGAACATATATTAAGGTCATAATCAATCATATCAAGCATTTAGAGGTACTAAACATAACATAGCATGCGGGAATGGATATCCCAAGTCATGCACTCGTTCTGCCTAAAAATTTGGGTTGTTATTTTATGAGAAAACATTTGGTAGGGTTTACAGACCCTTGAGATTCAACCCTTGAATGTTGGTAAAGTCTATCATAATGGAAAACTAACTTTTCTATCTATTAAATTTCAAAGTTTCGTAGAGATTTTGTGTAACTCCCCACAACACTCAGAAGGGGTAAAAATGTAACTTTTTCTCGTAAGGATAAAATTGCCACTTCACATATTTTAAACGTACCATAGAGTGGTTTAGGAAGCCTTTGGACTAAGTTAGAAATGTAGAACTCAAGTTTGATCTTGAACTTGTCAAGTTTAAAATTTATCCTGATAGTGTATTTGGGGTAATTTACGGGCTAATCCCAAGAGAATTAGACTGCACACCATATACCATTAGGAAGGTTTTTGAGTCTACTTTTCAATGCCTCAAATGGTTTATAATTCAAAGTTTTGTAAAGAAAGTTATGACCGTTTTCCCACAAGGTGTTTGTATTGAAAAAATTCAAAAGATGGGTTATAACATAACCCATGTATAAATGGTTACAAACATGGGGCGAGGTCTTCAAGAATTTTTTGGAAAGCTCGTAATCAGTTACGAGTGTAATCGATTATGTGGATGTCAGGGTTTGAGGGCGGAGACTTCCAGTTTATCCCTGGGTTTTGGGCCACATTTGGGGCAATAAGGGAGAAGTGGCTAACCTTAAGGCTTAGGATTTGTTGGGATTTACCACCAACTCAGGTTTTAACTAATGGAGCTGGACATCAGTTCCCCTCCTTAGAAATGAGGAGAAGTCTAGACTCGGAGGTCTAGGGGTTCAACTCCTAAGGATCGGTTAACTTTCCTAAGATAATGGGTAAGTTATTTTGTTGCATTTGGGGAAGGTGTTGGGCACCCCAAATACCCACCTTTTTAGGGTGTCTTCTCATTTGTATATATGCTTTTAACTATCCTAAGGTCCATGCTTGTGAAGGGGAAATAATTCAAATTTTTTATGTTTTCTGCAGGCTTAATGCCTAATTGTGCTCCCAACACCTGGATTTTAAAACGCTTGTGGGCCTCGGATTTCGCATGATGGGTGGGTCTCCTTAAAAAGAGTCTACTCATCATGGGCTTAGCCCACGGTGACAAAG